>CAMZMU010000049.1:29775394-29919098 GCA_947311845.1 Poa pratensis | reverse complement strand
TCTCACCTGTTACTTCAAAATTAAGAGAAACGGGGTTGGGTTCGACCTTTAGCGTTATGTGTCACGTTGCTCCGCCGCGCTGTCAATCCCAAATCAATTCAGATGTTTCTCCCGAGTTTAATCCTTTGATCCTTCCTTTGGGTTTTAACCCATGGACTTGAACATAAGGTCCCGGATTGTGCCAAAACTAGAGTGTGTTAAGTTGTGATTTCTTAACTCTCACTGGTGCACTTGATGCTGATCTTTGACCCAGTTCTATCTTGTTGTTTTCCTTCTCGCAAAGTATTATCGTCACTAGTCCGTGTACTTGAGTAGACCTATGCTATTGTTCGACCAATTCGGAGAAAGATACTAACTGTGTCATTGTCAAATAACCTAGACATGACTCGAGGAGGTCGTGGAGGCAGTGGGTGGTCGCGGTAACCACAATGATGATGAGGTGATCTGCCACCACCACCCAACGTGGAACCTGCACAACACAATCAAATTACTTTGCCCCAACTTAACAGTGAGGTTGTCAATCTCACCGGCTTGCTGAAAACAAAGGGTTAAACGTATCGAATGGAAAATGATGTTTGTTTGCATAAAACAGTAGAGAACAATGATTGCAGTAGATTGTATTTCAGATGTAAAAGAATGGACCGGGGTCCACAGTTCACTAGTGGTGTCTCTCCAATAAGATAACTAACATGCTGGGTAAACAAATTACAGCTGGGCAATTGACAATTGATAAGTGCATATAACATGCATGTGTGAGTGTGGTGTCTACTATGAGATTCATTTGGGCATTACGACAAAGTACATAGACCGCTATCCAGCATGCATCTATGCCTAAATAGTCCACTTTCCGGTTAACATCCGTACCCCTTCCAGTATTAAGTTGCAAGCAACAGACAATTGCATTAAGTAATGTGCGTAATGTAAACAATACATTCATCCTTGAATAAAGCATTGCTGTTTTACCCTAGTGGCAACAACACATCTACAACCTTAGAACTTGCTGTCACTATCCCAGGTTAAATAGAGGTTGAACCCAACTATCATGCATAAATACCCCCTCTTGGAGTTACAAGTATTTGGCCAAGGCTTCAACAAGTAACGGAGAGCATGCAAGATCACAAATGACATAGACATGATAATATAATATTCAGCTCCACATAGGTATCAATATAAGTCAGATCCCAGCAAACACAACATGTAGCATTACAATAAGATGATCTTGATCATGATAGGCAGCTCACAAGATCTAAACATGATGGCACAAGTGGAGAAGACAACCATCTAGCTACTGCTATGGACCCATAGTCCAAGGATGAACTACTCACGCATCACTCCGGAGGCGGGCATGGCGATGTAGAGCCCTCCGGTGATGATTCCCCTCTCCGGCAGGGTGCCGGGAAGAGCTTCAGAACCCCCCGAGTTAGGGTTGACGACGGCGGCGGCAGCGAATATGTTCTGGATGAAAGGCTCGGTGTTTTAGGGTTTTCGCGTCTCGGGGAATAAATAGGCGAAGGGGCGATGTCGGCGGACCCCCGAGGGGCCCAAACCACCCAGGCGCGGCGTGGGCCCAGCCGCGCCTGGTGTGGTTTGGCCACCTCGTGGCTCTTCGTCTCTCCTTCGGACTCCGTGTACGTGCTGGAAAAATAGGGACTGGCCTTTTGTTTCGTGCAATTCCGAGAATATTTCCAGAAGTAACTTTCTGAAACCAAAAACAGCAGAAAACAGGGAACTGGCACTGTGGCATCTTGTTAATAGGTTAGTCCCAGAAAATGCATAAAAGTGATACGAAGTGTATATAAAACATGTAGCAAATGGTATAATATAAGCATGGAACAGCAGAAATTATGGATACGTTGGAGACGTATCAAGCATCCCCAAGCTTAGTTCTACTCGTCCTCGAGTAGGTAAAACGATAACAACAAATAATTTCTGAGGAGACATGCTTTCACACAATCTTGATCAATATATTGCAAGGCTCATGTCATGAATGAAGTGACTCAAAGCAATGATCTATAGTTTGCTAACAAATAGATAAAGAGTAAACAATGAATCATATAAGCAAAAACTTTTCATGAATAGTACTTTCAAGACAAGCATCAAAAAGTTTTGCATAAGAGGTAACTCATAAAGCAATAGATTCAAAGTAAAAGGCATTGAAGCAACACAAAGGATGATTAAGTTTCAGCATTTGCTTTCAACTTGTAACATGTATATCTCATGGATAGTTGTCAACATAAAGCAATATAACAAGTGCAATAAGTAAATATGTAAGAATCAATGCACACAAAGTTGACACAAGTGTTTGCTTCTAAGATAGAAAGGAGTAGGTAAACTGACTCAACATAAAGTAAAAGATAGGCCCTTCGCAGAGGGAAGCAGGGATTAAATCATGTGCTAGAGCTTTTTAAGTTTTCGAAAGCATATAGAGAGCACAAAATAAGTATTTGAGAGGTGTTTGTTGTTGTCAACGAATGGTAGTGGGCACTCTAACCCCCTTGTCAACCAGACTTTCAAAGAGCGGCTCCCATGAAGGACGTTATCTCTACCAGCAAGGTAGATCATCCCTCTTCTCTTTTGTTTACACATGTATTTTAGTTTCTTTATAGATGACACTCCTCCCAACCTTTTGCTTACACAAGCCATGGCTAACCGAATCCTCGGGTGCCTTCCAACATTCACATACCATGGAGGAGTGTCTATTGCAAAATTAAGTTGCTTACTGATAAATCAGGGCAAAACATGTGAAGAGAATTATTAATGAAAGTTGTAATTAATTGGGGCTGGGCACCCCGTTGCCAGCTCTTTTTGCAAATTATTGGATAAGCGGATGTATATGCCACTAGTCCAGGTGAAAGTCTGTCAGAAGTAAATGACAAGATTGAAAGATAAAACACCACATACTTCCTCATGAGCTATAAAACATTGACACAAATAAGGAGTAATAAAGTTTTGAATAGTTTAAAGGTAGCACATGAAATATTTACTTGGAATGGCAGGAAATACCACATAGTAGGTAGGTATGGTGGACACAAATGGCATGGGTTTTGGCTCAAGTTTTGGATGCACGAGAAGCATTCCCTCTCAGTACAGAGTTTAGGCTAGCAAGGTTGTTTGAAGCAAACACAAGTATAAACCGGTACAGCAAGAATCACATAAAAACATATTGCAAGTATTATAAGACTCTACACTGTCTTCCTTGTTGCTCAAACATTTTACCAGAAAATATCTAGACCTTAGAGAGAACAAATATGCATCCCAAGTCTCAACAAGCTCTACGGTAGTTCTCCACTACTAGGCTTTAACTACATGATGCAAGAGCTTAAACATGATCTACTTGAGAGCTCAAAACAATTGCAAAGCATCAAATCAAAACAAGACAATGATCTACAAGAATGCATATGTCTTTTCCAATACCAACTACTACATGTAGCATTTTCTTTCTTCCAAACAAACACCAATAATTTATTTAAACATAAACTCTCCAAATGATAATATAATGCAGCAAGAGAGTATTTATAAACAAGTGCTAACAGCTCGAAGAGATGCATGAAAAACAGGAGCTAAAAGCACTGCAGTAGCTAGTTAAGAATACTCAACAAATATAAGTGAAGAACATGAGTATTCACATGAAAAAGCGGAGCGTGTCTCTCTCCCACACAAGGATTGCTAGGATCCAATTTATTCAAACAAAAACAAAAATAAAAACACACAGACGCTCCAAGTAAAGCGCATAAGATGTGAAAGAATTAAAATATAGTTTCACTAGAGATGACCTGATAAGTTTGTTGATGAAGAAGGGGATGCCTTGGGCATCCCCAAGCTTAGACGCTTGAGTCTCTCTGAATATGGTTGGGATGAACCACGGGGGCATCCCCAAGCTTAGGCTTTTCACTCTTCTTGATCACATAATATCACCCTTCTCGCTTGATCCTTGAAAACTTCCTTCACACCAAACTCAAGACAGTTCTCATTAGAGGGTTAGTGCATAATCAAAAATTCTCATATTCTGTAATGATACAATCAATCCCAAAGCTTCTGGACATTAGCTACAGCCACCAATGCTTTGTGGAGCAAAGAAATCCACACAAACACAGTAAAAGAGCGAATGCAAAACAAAAGGCAGAATCTGTCAAAAACAGAACAGTCTGGAATGACGAATTTTTTCGAGGCACTTAAGTTGCTCAGATGGATCTGGCCTAAAATAATGAAAGTTGCGTACATATCTCAGGAATATGCGTGATTTTTCTCAGAATTTTTTGAATTTTCTACAGGGAGATAAGCTCAAATCCGTGACAGCTAAAAATCTGTCACTGCGCAGAAATCCAAATCTTGCATCAACTTTCAATATAGAACTTTACTTGGCACAACATTGCGATAAAATAAAGATACAAAGGAGTTGCTACAGAAGTAACAAAACTCCTTGACTCAAAGAAAACAAAAATAACAGCAAATAAAAACGATGGGTTGTCTCCCATAAGCGCTTTTCTTTAACGCCTTTCAGCTAGGCGCAGAAAGTGAAAATCAAGTGTTATCAAGTGAGGAGCATTGACATCAATACCAAGGGCCATGTGCCTACCTCTCTTACCCTTAGACTTACTCTTTGGTTTGGGGAATACATGGCCGCACCTTGGTGTGGAGGTAAGATTCAGAGTGCCTTTTCCCACATCTATGGTTGCTCCCATTAATTTGAGCAGAGATCTTCCAAGTGTAATTTGTCCTGTCCCTGCACATTCAATAACAAGATAATCAGTGGACACCGTTCTCCCAAGAAAGGTTGTAAACACACCCTCAGCTATCCCCTCGGGAAATATAACAGAGTTATCAGTAAGAGTTATTCCTTCTCCTCCTTCAGCAAGTCCCAAAGATTCAAAGTTTCATAAATGCTTTTAGGCATAAGGCAAAACTCAGACATAATATCACAACGAGCATAAAAGGTTTCACCACAAATAGCAACCTTTACCGTAGGGACCCACATCGAAGGTTCAAAATTTGTTGGAACATAGTCAAAATATTCCCGAATTTGATTATAGCCATCCTTTAAACAAGATATATGTGTCTCAAGAGTGTTTAATCTAGCATGGATGCTAACAAGGGCCGAATCAAATTTATTAGTTGAGCTAGAAGTTGCAATCAACTTTTTTATGGCATTAAAAGCTTGGTCCCCATCACAGTGAAGGAAATCTCCTCCCACAATAGCATCTAAAGCATATCTATAACAAAGGGCTAGACCAAAGTAGAAGCTAGTGAGAAGCAAACTTAAAGTCATTTTAGGATCAGTTTTACCAAAGGAATCATTAATTCTAGACCAAGCTTCTTTAAAATTCTCCTCACTCCCTTGTTTAAAAGTGAAGATCAATTCCTCAGGTGACATAGCAACAGGCATGGAACAAGACATGATGGTGACAAGAGACAAAACAAAACCGAAATAAACAAGTAACTAATTTTTTTGTGTTTTTGATAAAAGAGCAAACAAACTAAATAAAAATAAACTAAGCAAGACAAATAACAAAGTAAAGAGATTGGGTGTGAGAGACTCCCCTTGCAGAAGCAATTCTGTTTTCCCCGGCAACGGCGCCAGAAAACGTGTTGGTGGCTCTAGGTTAATAGTGCCAGAAACAATGCTTGTACGTCACACGTCAGTTGGGAACCCCAAGAGGAAGGTATGATGAGTGCAGCAGTAAGTTTTCCCTCAGTATGAAACCAAGGTTTAATCGACCAGTAGGAAAACGAGGTTTGCTTCGAAGGTGTTGGTGAGGAGTGTAGTGCGGCGCAACACCAGGGATTCCGGTGCCAACGTGGAACCTGCACAACACAATCAAATTACTTTGCCCCAACTTAACAGTGAGGTTGTCAATCTCACCGGCTTGCTGAAAACAAAGGGTTAAACGTATCGAATGGAAAATGATGTTTGTTTGCATAAAACAGTAGAGAACAATGATTGCAGTAGATTGTATTTCAGATGTAAAAGAATGGACCGGGGTCCACAGTTCACTAGTGGTGTCTCTCCAATAAGATAACTAACATGCTGGGTAAACAAATTACAGCTGGGCAATTGACAATTGATAAGTGCATATAACATGCATGTGTGAGCTGTGGTGTCTACTATGAGATTCATTTGGGCATTACGACAAAGTACATAGACCGCTATCCAGCATGCATCTATGCCTAAATAGTCCACTTTCCGGTTAACATCCGTACCCCTTCCAGTATTAAGTTGCAAGCAACAGACAATTGCATTAAGTAATGTGCGTAATGTAAACAATACATTCATCCTTGAATAAAGCATTGCTGTTTTACCCCTAGTGGCAACAACACATCTACAACCTTAGAACTTGCTGTCACTATCCCAGGTTAAATAGAGGTTGAACCCAACTATCATGCATAAATACCCCCTCTTGGAGTTACAAGTATTCACTTGGCCAAGGCTTCAACAAGTAACGGAGAGCATGCATAAATACCCAACCTTAGAACTTTGGTAGCAAGATCACAAATGACATATTCCGGTTTGTAAGTCCTCTGGAGCTTCGATTCTACGGCTGGATGTGAGCTGTTGTCTTTTATTGATGCATATTCTGGTTTTCACCAGATCCCACTGAACACTGATGATCAAATAAAGACTGCCTTTATTACCCCGTACGGGGCGTATTGCTATCGTGTCATGTGTTTCGGTTTGAGAAATGCCGGGGCAACTTATCAAAGGTGTATGCAGAAGTGCTTACATTCTCAAATGGGCAAGAATGTGCAAGTGTATGTCGATGACATTGTTATCAAAACTAAAAAGAAGCATACTCTCATCGAAGACCTCGAAGAGACATTTGCAAATTTAAGAAAGTATCGGTTGAAACTTAACCCGGACAAGTGCACCTTTGGTGTCCCGGCTGGAAAATTGCTCGGTTTCCTCGTATCGAGCCGAGGTATAGAAGTTAACCCGGCTAAGATCCGAGCTATCGAAAGAATGAAGTTGCCGAACTGTTTAAAAGATGTGCAGAAGTTCACGGGATGCCTTGCATCTTTAAGTCGGTTTGTAAGTCGGCTAGGAGAAAAAGCCTTACCATTGTATCAACTTATGAAGAAAAGTACCAGTTTCACTTGGACCCCGCAGGCGGACGCGGCGTTCAATGAGCTGAAGAAGATGTTGTCCACTGCTCCGGTGTTGGCATCCCCTTTGCAGAATGAACCGATGTTGATATACATTGCGGCTACAAACCGGTCGTAAGTGTTGCAGTGGTGGTGGAGCGAGACGAAGGAGGCAAATCGGTGCAGAGACCAATCTACTACCTGAGCGAGGTGATATCCACGTCGAAGCAAAACTACCCCCACTACCAGAAGATGACGTACGGAGTATACCTGGCGGTTAAGAAACTGAAGCATTACTTCCAAGAGCATCCCATGACGGTGGTATGTGATGCTCCAATCTCGGAGATCATCGGATGCAAGGACGCAACTGGGCGAGTTGCCAAATGGGCGATCGAGGTATCTCCATACACTCCGCATTATGAAAGGCGAGATGCAATCAAGTCGCAGGCGCTGCCGGACTTTTTATGCGATTGGGCCGAGATGCAATATGAGCCGCCCTTGCCGGACTATAATTATTGGAAGATGCACTTTGATGGGTCCAAGACCAAGGTCGGATTAGGTGCCGGCGTAGTCCTAACCTCGCCGAAGCAAGACCAGTTGAAGTATGTGCTGCAAATCCATTTCTCGGCGTCGAACAACGTGGCGGAGTATGAGGCCCTGATCCATGGGCTCAAGGTGGCAAAGGAGATAGGTGTCCGGCGTATAGAATGCTTCGGCGATTCAGCTTTGGTGGTGCATCAATCCACCGGCACTTGGGATGCGTTGGATGCGAACATGGAGTTGTATCGGTTTCATGTGCAAAAGGTGTCTGGGTTCTTCGAAGGATGTGAGTACAAGCACATACCTCGGGGGGAGAATGAAGCCGCCGACGTATTGTCCAAGCTCGGTTCATCCAAAGAACCGGTGCCACCGGGGATAGCGCTGAACCATTTGAGAACTCCTTCAATCAAGCCCTCGCCTGACTCCGAGTCAATTTTCTTACCGCCAAGTTCGGAGTCTGAGCCTATTCCTATGGAGGTAGACGTCGGATGCGTTTGGCCGGACTCGGGGACTGCTTCGCAGTATCCGAGGACTGATGGAGCTTTTCCTATGGAGATAGATGATGGGAACTTCGGGTCTGACCCGGGGACTTCGCACCAACACTCGGGGACTGGCCGAGCAATGGTGGAGGAAATCATGAAGGAGATCATGGCGACCGAACCAATGGAGATAGATGAGAGGCTTTTTCCTCTGCATCCAGTGCCGGAATGGGCGGAGCAGATCATGAACTTCATAGCCGATGGAAGTTTGCCAAGTGATACAACCGAGGCAAGGAGAATCCAGAGGAGAGCTAAGGGATACACCATCATCAACAAGGAGCTATACAAGAGAAGTGTGACCGAGGTGTTGCAGAGGTGTGTCGAACCAGCTGAAGGCAAGGAGATGCTTTTAGAAATCCACCAAGGAGAATGTGGACATCATTGCAGCACAAGAGCTCTGGTGGCCAAGGTGTTCCGGCACGGGTTCTATTGGCCCACCGCCAATGCCGATGCAGAAGATATAGTTCGGAAATGTGAAGGGTGCCAAAGGTTCGCCAAGCAGCAGCACATGCCAGCTTCGGCGCTCAAGACCATTCCTATCACGTGGCCCTTTGCAGTTTGGTGTCTGGACATGGTGGGAGAATTCAAGCCAGCCCGAGGCAATATGACTCACATACTGGTGATGGTGGACAAATTCACTAAGTGGATCGAGGTGAAGCCAATCCGAAAAGTGGATGGTCATACGGCGGTGACCTTTTTGAAGGAAATAATCCTGAGATATGGATATCCTCATAGTATCATTACAGACAACGGCACGAACTTTGCTGTCGGAGAGTTTGCTCGGTTCTGCATGAGTAAGGGAATTCGACTTGATGTAGCCTCGGTGGCTCACCCACAGGCTAATGGGCAAGTAGAGAGGTCAAATGCATTGGTATTGGCCGGAATCAAAGCTCGGTTGGTAGAACCACTGTTGAAAACACCGGGGTGTTGGATCGATGAGATACCAGCAGTTCTGTGGGGTCTAAGGACCACACCGAACAGATCAACTGGCTATACGCCATTTTTCATGGTCTATGGGGCCGAGGCAATGCTGCCAACCGACATTGAATATGATGCGCCCAGAGTGGCAATGTACACAGAAGCCGAGGCTAAAGAAGCTCGGGAAGATGCAGTAGATCTGCTCGAGGAAGCAAGAGAATTGGCCTTATCTCGGTCAGCAATATATCAGCAGGGTCTCCGACGCTATCAAAGTCGGCATGTAAAACCCCGAAAGTTTAATGAAGGAGATCTAGTGCTGAGGCTTGTTCAGCGCAGCAAAGGTCGGCACAAGTTGTCACCTCCATGGGAGGGACCATACATTGTGAGCCGAGCTTTGCACAATGATTCGTACTATCTTATAGATGCACAGGAGCCAAGGGGAGATGGGCTGGATAGACCCGATGCGGAGCTTCAGCGTCCATGGAATGTAGCTCTACTCCGACCCTTCTACTGTTGAAGGAAGTAATGTATGTACCTCGGCTGATCTTTAAATAAAAACTTCGGCACCTCGAGAGTGAGCTCGGGGACTGCCTCGCTCTTATGATTGCATGTTTCTTTTTGTTTGTACTCTTTCTTCGTTCGTATGCCGAACTATTTTGAACCTCGTCTCAAACTTCAAGTACTGTATGCTATGTAACTAATCTTGTGACTCGACTGACGAACGCCAGCATGGCAGTCAAGAGCAAAGACGAAAGAACATGGGAAACATGAAAATGAACTCGGGGACTCGGTCCAAAAAGACAGTTCGGCATATGTCGTTTACTAACCCCTGTTTTTACTTCTTTTTTATGTCGGATGACTTTGAAACATACCTCGGAATTTACCAAGTACTGTATGCTATGAACAACAATCTTGTGACTCGACTGTCGAACGCCAGAATGGCAGACAAGAGCAAAGAATGCCAAATATAGTAAACACGAAAGTAAACTCGAGCAATCATTCAAAAGGATTCGACATAAAGCTTAGAAAAGCATGGTTCGAATGAGCATAATAGTAATAGAGGTAGCAAAGGAACTACTTAAGTTTGATTACATCTGCGTCCCGGCATACCGGGGATTTAATGAAGTTTTTTGGCCAAGCATAAGTTCAGGTCGAGGCATCAGGAATTACGTCGGCAGCAGCCGATGTAGCAGGGATTTCGTCCGGAGCCGAGGTAGCCTGGGAAGTGCTGGCAACGTCGGCAGTAACCTCGGCACCAGGTTGTGGAGAAGCCTCGGTTTCTGCTTCGCGGGTTTCACCGCCGTCACCTTGCTCGGCCTCGACGTCGGATTCTGTTTCGTATTCCTCGTCTTCTGGCTCGTAATCCTCGGCGTCGGAGTAGGTGTCTCCTTCGCTCAAGTTCTTGTGTTGGCATATCCAGCAAAGTAGTTGGCCATCTTTTGGCGGCGCGCGACAAGGATCGGGTCGGACGACCAAGGTGAGCCTCGCCGGAGAGTGTTCATCTTCTCGAGGTCGATCTTCTCGCACCAAGTCATGATAAACCTGAGAGCGGCATCAGCTCCAGCGCGAGCTGAAGATGAGCGCCACTCTCGCAATCTTCTTTCGGTGTCGCGAAGCTGGGCGGCGAGCTCGGGCGTAGATTTGGGAGCGTCGGCAAGAGGCCATAAGGCTCGGAAAGCAGACACCTGCATCAAGAGTTCCGACCCAATGGTTTTCAAGGGATGGATCCGAGCCTTGATGGCCACGATGTGGTCCTCAACGGTCCAGACGGGGTTCGTCTCGTTACGCCTCTCCCTGTGCCGAGCAGTGATATTGCGGGCCGAGACTTGGGTGTAGGTGAAATGCTCTGCAGAAGGATAGCATGTTAATAATGAAAGAAAGTTCGGCAAAGAGCCGTATGTTGAGGACAAAGCAAGCTAAGGGGGGCAAGAAGCTTACTGTCCATTTCTTGGTTGATGTGTTGCAGCGTCGGGAGGACTGGTTAACCGAAGCTTGAAGGGCTTCATAAGCCTCGGTGGCCGAGGTGGCGCGGGTCTCGGCTAACTGGAGCGCTTCTCGTGATCCTTGGCGGCATCCTCCCGAAGTTTCTTCTCTGTTTCGACAACACTGGCCTTTTCCGCCTGCAGCTGCTCTTTTTCAGACGTCCGCAGCTCAGTGATGCGCTTGAGCTCCTTTACCAGACGAGCTACTTCGGCTTTCTCTTGTTGTAGCTTCTCGTCCAAAGAGTTCTTTTCTGCAAGGACGGCCTTGTGCTCGTCGTGGAGTTTCTTGTGGTCAAACAAGAGGGTATGAAAGATATCCGTGCGGACGTTCATAGTATTCTGCAAGGAAGAAAAACATAGCTCGGTTAGAAAGGCTATACCTCGACAAGAGTCTCGGGGACTCGGAGTCAAATCATTGGGAAAATGTTGCCGGGGTATGCCTCGACAGGAGTCTCGGGGACTCGTACCCGAGGTGCATGCTAAAGTAAGATAAAATGGTTTGGATACGTCGGATGAAAATGGAAAGTTGAGATTCAAGCCAAACAATTTTAACTCCGGCGGAGCGTCAATAGTTTACCTCGAATCTCGGGGACTGGGAATGGTGGATATTAGATGAGATACTGCATGAAAGTAAAGAGAATAGGACTTACGTCGATGTTTTGAGCAGCACGCAGGGCAGCAGTTTGTAGATCATATACGCTTCGGCCGCAGGCGCTGTTTCCCGCAGGATGCTCAGCCACCGGAGCAGCTAGGGAGGCCGAGGAGACCTCGTCTGCAGAATTCCAGTCTGCATTGTAGTGTTCCAAGGAGCCGAGGCTCTGGTCACTGTCAGTGCGCAGAGGAGGAAATCCCCACGGTCCGCCCTGCTCGATGCCCCTAACCGAGGCCTCCAAGGCCAAAGCAGCCTCGGAGCTTGAAGCAGGCCGGTTATCCAATATAAGAGATGCCCTCCGAGCATATTCTTCGGCCGGAGGGGCAGTCTCATCAACGGGTGCGGCGAATGGAGGAATTCGGCGTGTCACCGGGGGAGGAGACCTCGGTTGCATCCTTGAAGGAGAAGAGATAGTCAGGGTGCCAGACCCAGATGTTGGTTTGGGGGTGACCTTAGACTTCACCGTCTCTTTCTCTTTCTCCTTGCCCTTCTCCAACGGCAAGGTAGTCTGGCGAACTGGTTTTTGGGGCTGCTGCTTGGGCTGTTGCTTCTGCTGATGCTTCTGCTGTTGCTGCTGTTGGTTGCGGGCAGTCTGGCTGCGGGGGGAGAGTCGAGGCTCCGGCAAGGCGGTAGCCGGAGTTCTGGCGCGATTGGTCCCCGCATCCGTTTGAGGACGCGGAGAAGTCTGACCTCGGGTGGGGGCAGATTTCCCCAAGGCCGGGCCAGACCTCGGTGGAGGAGATCCGGGGCGAGAGTTCGTCGGGGGGTCGTGGCTTCAGAGGCACCAACGGGTGCAGTCATGGAGGATACCTCCTGATCCACGTCTATGGGGCACTGCAACGAAAAGAAGATGGTCAAGTGTTAATACCGAGATAATATGTTTAAGCAACAAACATTGTTGGCTATAGAAGCAAAGCATTACCCATCCGAGGTAGGAAACCTCTTGCCCCCCGGGCATGAGGAGGAGTCCGGACTTCTTCAGCCGACGTCTCTTGACCGGAGCCTCAGTGGGTCCGGAGGCTCCAGTGGCGGATGGTTCGGCGGCCGAAGTTGCGGCACCAGCGCGTTTCCGGCTGGTTGCTGGAGTAAAGTTCGGAAGGTGAGGAAGGCAGGAGAGAGGTACCGCGTTTATTGGTTCCATGACGAGAAACCCCTCCTCGTCATCCGAAATCTCTTGAACTGAAGCTTGTGCTTGAGGCTTACCCGCGGTGGTGATGCGGGCCGAGGCAATGGGCATATAATCCTCGTCGTCAGGGTCCACGTTGGATGGTGGGTCCTCGACAGGGAGATCCTTGCCGAAGTGGTCCGCAGGATGGACTCCATCCTCGGCGGTCTGGCGGGAAAGCTGTATGGCAGACATATGAAAAGGAGTTAGGAAGAAAATTGTCAAGATGAACGTCGGTAGCAAGACCTCGGTGGTAAAGGAGTACGAAGAAAACGTCGGAATAGCGTACCTGTTTCGCTGGCTTGGTCCGGTAGTGGGGTTCCCTTCCCCATGTCCAAGCGTCAGGATCTTGGACTTGGTGATAGCTCGGACTCGCCGAGCTACCGCGGCGTTGTCCAGTGCAACGTGCGTATGGCGGGTGGGGTCATAAAGACCGCTCATGTGGCAGATCTTGTGAGACCTCGCCTGGAGAGGGGAGACCCTGCGCTTCACGAATGTGCAGGCCAGGTCATCAGCCGTCAGGACTTTCCCGTCGTTTCCGGGGTCCTCCGGGTCCTGCCATTTCGCAATATACCATGGATGGACTTGAGTTCGCCGTGTGAGGGGGAGTGTAGTCCCAGTTGAGCTGTTCTGTAGGAGGGCTGAGGTTAAACGCCGGCAGGTTGAGGAGGTCCTCTTCGCCGGAGTTCTTCACGTAAAACCACGTCCGGAGCCACTTGCGAACGGTGTCCGGAGTAGTGATACGTGGGAAGATGGAGTTTCGGCGAGGAGCTATGGTGGCAGCTCCGCAGGCGGTTAATTGCTTGGGCAGATCCTTGTTCTTTGGATCCGGGATCACTTGCCGCTTGAGTTGGAAGTAGCGAGAAAAGAGGTCTACCGTGGCTTTGAGGCCGAGGTATCCCTCAGAGAAGGAAACGATGCAGGAGAGAGTGGTGATGGCGTTGGCGGGGAGGTGATGAACCTGGAGTCCGAACTTGTCGAGGAAGCTCCGGAAGAAATCACTAACGGGCAGTCCGAAGCCGCGCTGGAAGTGCGCGACGAAGACCACCCGTTCCCCTTGCTTGACTTGAGGCTCGAGTTCGCCCTCTGGCAGGCGACACTCTACCCCGGCGGGAATCCGCCGAGTCGCCCTGAGCCACTGGATTTCGTCCGGAGTTACATCCGAACCTTCCCAGCCGGCTCGTTCTCCGACCTCCAGTTCGAGGTCTGGAACCTCGGTTTGTTCCGAAGTCTCAGGAGGAGACATCTCGGCAGAATCAATCTGCAGAGAATGCACAGAAGTTTAGCAAAGGAAAAAGTAAATCTGGAATCTAAGGCTATATCTGGCTAACTCAGGAGGAGTTGGACGGCTATCTAATGTACATAGAGGCACATATATGCTAGGCGAACGTCTGTCCGAGGTATGAAACTCATTTCTACCCAAAAAAGTATGCGAGTAAGATCTACCGGAGGAGGTAAATAGAATTTTATTCAAGAACATATGAAGAACCAAAGCGCGAAGAGGAAGAAACCTAGGCAATGCCTAGGGTATCAAGAAAGGGAGTACATACCGTGAAAACGAGGTGCTGAAGGGCGGCGCCGGTGACGCGGTCGCAGCGGCGACGAAGGAGCTGCTCGTCGGCGGCGGCTGGAACGCGTTTCTTCTCAACTGGAAGCGGCGGCACTGGTTGCGATGGAGGCGAGACGGCGAGTGAATGAGGAAGAAGAGGGAAGCACTGCCCTGGGCCCGTATTTATAACCGCGGGCGGTAACTGCGCACTACCGCGCGGTTATCGGAGCGGCGAGTGGGATCGTTTGTGCACAATGGCCCACGTGGCACGAAGATAGCGGTGGGCGAGCAGGCCACAGGATCGGTTGCAGGAGGCAAACCGTCGTGCGGCGCGGTTACTGGAGCGCGAAGCGGCGCAAGCGGGAAACCTCCGCTGACGTGGGCCGCGTGGTGGAAAGCACTCGAGTGCTTTGACTATCGTGGACCAGGAAGTGACGGATGGGACACGTGAACAGTGTTCTCTGACCGAAGTCAGTAAGGATGCAGAAATCGAGGGGTTGACGTCCGAGATCTCGGCGGATACTTCGGAAAAGCAGCGTGGCCCGAGGAACAGACCGATGGATTTCTCGGGTATTGGTTCGGTGACCTGCAAAACATCGTAGCGCATGTGGTTTCGGGTTGAACCTGATGCGGCCTTTCATCCGAGGCTGCGAGACCACATCAGCTTCGGGGACTACTGTCGGGGGGTTACCCCCGGGTAGGGTAATGATGAGGTAAAGACATGTAAGGTTAAGGCAGTAAGCTGTCCGAGGGAACGATTGAGCAAGGACGCAGGAGGCGTCATCCGACGTAAGGTGTACGTCCGAGGTATACTTTCCGAGGTATATCCTCCGAGGTATCAACCTCGGGGCAGTCAGCTAGCTACCACAGGAATAAGATATTCTCTACCGAGGTATATGATCAGGAGTGTTATCCGAGGTTGGCAGCAAGGATCGAGGCATGTCAGAGAGGTCACGGGTGCCGCAGAGCTCGTAGCCCGAGGCTTCAGAGGACGGCGAGGTCCGTCCACGGGTTTCCCGGAAGCTCGGGGGCCTAGGAGCTGACTCGGCTATTTCGGGAAAGGTCTACAGGCTAGACCTCGGCAGGCTACTGAAGTATGACCGAAGAGGAAAGCTAGGCCTGGCTGGCCTGACAGTCCGGCCGTTGGCTGGCAGGAGGCAGAGGCTTGTCTTCTACCTTTTGGCCATGCCATTGTCAGTTGTAGGCAGGGGTAAAAATGTACTTCGGCCTGTGTATATATGCGGCATCTCTACCTCCAGAGAGGAAAACGGCACAAACCCTAGCTCATTTCCCCCTTCGTAGTTTCACCTTCTACCTCGAGCTCTCACTTTGGTAGCAACATACAGCTCGAGGAGCACCTTGTACCTGAGAACCACACTGATATATTGAGAGAGGCAAGGCAGGAGTAGGGGTTTTACTTCCTCACGAAGGCCCCGAACCTGGGTACATCGTGGTGTCTTTTGTGTTCTTGGCTTTCTTGGTTTCTTGTTCATGTTCTTGTGGTTTCTTGCATGTTCTTGCTTGTGCACGTCTTGAGTGCATAAACCCTCCCCGGATTCCCCCAACGACCATCCGGCCCCAACTAAGCCATACCCATGGCATCTGCCGTGATCCCACCACGACAATAGACATGATAATATAATATTCAGCTCCACATAGGTATCAATATAAGTCAGATCCCAGCAAACACAACATGTAGCATTACAATAAGATGATCTTGATCATGATAGGCAGCTCACAAGATCTAAACATGATGGCACAAGTGGAGAAGACAACCATCTAGCTACTGCTATGGACCCATAGTCCAAGGATGAACTACTCACGCATCACTCCGGAGGCGGGCATGGCGATGTAGAGCCCTCCGGTGATGATTCCCCTCTCCGGCAGGGTGCCGGGAAGAGCTTCAGAAACCCCCCGAGTTAGGGTTGACGACGGCGGCGGCAGCGAATATGTTCTGGATGAATGGCTCGGTGTTTTAGGGTTTTCGCGTCTCGGGGAATAAATAGGCGAAGGGGCGATGTCGGCGGACCCCCGAGGGGCCCAAACCACCTGCAGGCGCGGCTGTGGGCCCAGCCGCGCCTAGGTGTGGTTTGGCCACCTCGTGGCGAGTCTTTGTCTCTCCTTCGGACTCCGTGTACGTGCTGGAAAAATAGGGACCTGGCCTTTTGTTTCGTGCAATTCCGAGAATATTTCTAGAAGTAACTTTCTGAAACCAAAAACAGCAGAAAACAGGGAACTGGCACTGTGGCATCTTGTTAATAGGTTAGTCCCAGAAAATGCATAAAAGTGATACGAAGTGTATATAAAACATGTAGCAAATGGTATAATATAAGCATGGAACAGCAGAAATTATGGATACGTTGGAGACGTATCAATTACTAAGGTGTTATGATTTAGTTCGCATCTTGGTGGAGCATAAGAGAGAGAACAACTTATACTTGAGATCTCTATGTTAGGACGTGATGCCCATATTATTAATAACTTGTCAAACCATGTCTTGCCATCTTTCATGTTAATTTTAGTGTTCCATTGTCTACCACGTTATCAAGAGAGAGTGCATTTGTGAAACCATGAACCCCGTCTATTTTTAATCATAAGAAACACCTTTCCAACACTTTTATCACCACTTTTGTTTGCTGCCATTATTAAATCCGAAAATACAAAAACACTTTTACATCTTGCATTCATTATAAAAAACCCAAAAATATCATTTATCATTACTACCACCATCCTTGCATATTTATTTATCATCATTGCATATTTACTTATTGTTTGCATTGCATATTATTTTATTATCATTCTCACACCTTGTGCTTGACAACCACTTGGTGAGGTTGAGGGCACAAAACAATTTATTTTGTTGCAGGTTCTCAAGAGAAGGATAAGGAGATAACACCTGAAATACTGGTTCCCCGAGAGTTCGATATTAAACTACATACACTGTCTTTCACTACTACATACACCTCGTGGGGAAAACTGTCTTTCACTACTACATACACTCTGCACTTGGAGTCTCAACCTAACCCATTTACTTTTCACGCAGGTAATCACACGAAGGGCCGTCAAGACCGTTTTCTGGCGCCGTTGTGGGGTAACTACGTGAAGGGCCATCAGCGGACACTGGGTGTCCCGAATTTTTGTGTTGCATTTGTTATTTCGGTTTTGCATTGTTTAGTGTCATTTTATTTTCAGTTTTGCATAAAAAATTAAAAACACATAAAAACTTGTTAAAATGGGAGATAGAACTAAATTGTGTGATTGCACAAACACTCCTAATGATCAATTTATTGCTAAGCCTATCACCACACCTGAGATTACTGCTGAGAGCTATGAAGTTAGTCATAGTTTGTTAAACTTGATAACTAGGGAACAATTTGGTGGTAGTGCTGTTGAGGATGCCTCTATGCATCTTCATGGTTTTATTGAAATCTGTGACATGCAAAAGTTTAAAAATGTTGAAAGTAATGTCTTAAAACTGAAGTTATTTCCTTTCTCACTTAGAGGAAAGGCTAAAGAGTGGCTACATTCATTACCTACTGGTAGTATTAATTCTTGGGATGATTTAAAAGAAGCTTTCATTAAGAAATATTATCCCCCTGTTAAAATATTGCAAAATAGAAACAATATCCTCTCTTTTAGGCAAAATGAAAATGAACATGTTGCCATGGCTTGGGATAGGATTAAACTCATGCTTAGAACTTGTCCATCACATGGGTTAATGAATGGACCATTTTACACTCTTTTTACAATGGTCTAAATTACATGTCTAGAAATATACTTGATTCAGCTGCTGGAGGTGCTTTCATGGGAAAAACTATATTAGAAGCTAAGAACGTCTTGGAAAGTATCTTGCAAAATTATAGTCAATGGCATACTGATAGAGCACCTAGTTCATCTAAGAAAGTGAACTCTATAGAAGAAACAAATGATTTGTCATCTAAAATGGACACCATTCTTGCTTTTATTAATAAACAAAATTTTGAAAATATGCCTTTGCAAGAACTAGTTGGTAATAATCCTGAAAATGTTGATGTCAACTTCATTAGGAACTATGGTAATAATGGGTCTGGTAACAACAATTATAACTCTTATAATAAACCCCCATATGTTCCTAACAACCGTCCTTTAGTGTCATATCCTAATGCTAATGATAAATGGAAGCCTATGTCATCAAGCAATGATAATTTTGAAGCAAATAAAATTCTTATTGAACAAGTTGCTAGTCATAATACCATGATACAAGAGTTGAATAAATCTGTTGCTTCTATTAGTTTTGATATTAGAGGTTTACAACTCCAAGCTGCAGGACTAGACAAAGCCTTGTCAAAACTAGCTGATAATCAAGCCACTTTTTTGAGTATGTCTGCAGGGAAACCGCAAGCACCACCCATGGTTGGGATGAATTCTATTAATATCGCTGAAAGTATCCCTTCTACTTTGGAGGTAACTCTTAATGAACTGCTTGAATATCCTGAATATTTGTTGCCATTTATGTCTCAACTTGTTGGTTTAAAGGAAGAAGTTAATGAAACTAGAAATGATGAATCTCTTATATTAGTTATGTTAGAGAAAAAAGTTGAGGAAGTTAAAATGCTTAGTGAAGTTAAGGAACCATTTGTTGATTTAGAGAAGTGTAGCTTGCATGAATTAATTTCTATCTTACAAAAATTTGCAAGTGATCCTTCTGTTAATATTAACCAAGCTGGTTTTGGTTCCTATATTGCTAATCATGTCTTAAAAGAAAAAATTGCTAGGTACAACCAAGAGGCTATGATACCACCTAAGCTTGGGGATATCTGGATCCACAAGGTACTAGTAACCATTGGAAAAGAGACACAACATGCTATACTTGATCTAGGATCTAGTGTCTCTATATTATCTAAAGAATTATATGAAGTACTTGAAATTAAAAATATTGAGAAATGCTCTATTGAACTTGCACTTGCTGATGATTCCATTAGACATGCTCTAGGAAAAGTAAGTGATGTTATGGTAGAGTTACACATGACTTTTGTGCCTGTTGATTTTCTAATCATGGACATGGGGAATAAAACCTCTAGTCCTATTATTTTGGGAAGACCTTTTCTTCGTACTACAGGTGCCATTATTGATTCAAAGGAAGGGAATGTGAAGTTTCAGTTTCCACACAAGAAGAGCATGGAACACTTCCCAAGGAAGAGGGACACACCAAGGTTCAAGCTCCCTCATGAGCTACGTCCCATTTGATTATCAAGTAAGTAAGCCTAGCTATATGGCCATAAAGAAAGCGCTTTACGGGAGGCAACCCGGTTATTTTTGTTTGAGATTTTCTTTGAGTCCTCTTGCTGTAATAAGAGAGTAGTTTGTTAGCTTTGTTTCTAGAATTTTTAATAAAGAACCAAGTTTTACCTATTTTGGGTTTGAAAAGTTGCTATTCGTTTTCGGAGAGTTTTCTGTCTGCACGAAGTCTGTGCACGGTTTGATTTTTCATTTTTTATCTGTAACTCCGATTTAGCTGTAATTTGAACTGTAGCTTCAACTTTTCATCCTCTGTATACGTGATTTTTTTCAGAGTTTTCTGACAAGCTTAAGTAGGGTAGAAAAATGCGTTTTGCTGCTGCTGTTTTTCTGGACAGATTCTGTCTTGATATTGTTTGATGCATTCTTTGAGCTTTTTGCTTGAATCTTTTTGATTCAATTGAGTTTATGAGTAGGCATACAACAATATATACTCTCTGGACATTCATATGAATTTTTGCCTAAGGATTTTATGCAGCAAGGAACCTATTTGTTTATCACTACTAATATCACCCCACAGAAAAGAAATGGGAGAAACGGTGTTTTGAAGTTTTTTCACATGGATTAGAGGAGCTGCATGATACGTCCAAAACGTATCTATAATTTTTGATTGTTTCATGCCATTTTTATGCTTTTAGCACTTGTTTTATATTAAGTTTATTATTTATTTGGACTAACCTACTAATAGTTGCAAAAGTGCACAATGTTCTTGTTTTACTCTTTGATGTGTAGAAATTATCAAGAATATAAGAGGAAACCTTGTTGGAGTCGAATTGGGACTTTCCTGAAATCTGTCTGAGAACTTTTTACGAAGTTTGCCAGTTTGACCCTCGAAGATGACGTCAAATGGAGACCTGGCTGTTACGAAAGTTGTCACAATTTTCCATACGAAGATTTTAAGCCCGAGATCAGCCCAATCGGAGTTCGGACGCAGCCTGGAGGCCCGTTTTGGTGGAACCCTAAAAGGGGGTGACGGAAATCCGAGAAGATATATAAAGGGAGGAAACCTAATTCGTGGAGGACTCCTCCACCCACGAATTTCAGCCACCAAAAGCCACGTTTTTGCCTCCCCCATGGATCCCATCTCCATGGGGGAGGGCTCCCAAGAAGCCATGAAGGAAGGGGGCTAAGGGGCGGTGCTCCCCCATGGAACCGGCGGCGCAGGAGGAGCCCCCTGCGCCACCGCCGGTGCCGGCGCCGCCCTGTGCCTCTCGCTGCCCTCTCCGCCGTCTTCACCGCCATCTCCATCACCAACTCCTCCTTGTATTCAGTGGTTCATCCTCCCACAAACCTCTGTACCGTCCTATGTAAACATGGTGTTTGATGCTATAATATTTATCCTATGATCTATGTCATGTTTATGTAGTTTATTTGTCTTTCGATTGCTTTGTTGAATGTCTATGGTTTATTAGAGTTGTATGTTGATATGGTACTGTCCTTTGGTGTCCATTATACTTGTGCGTGCATGGATCAACACCATAGGGTTAGTAGTATGTGCAAAGGAAGGGGCGTAGTTCTGCCGGAGTGACAGAAACCTGAGGACTCAAACCGGTTAGTTGCACGTATGGGAGTAAGAGGACCATAAACTTAAGGCTATGGTTGGGGAAACCTTAATGCATTGTTAGTATTTACGGATGTTTGCTAACAATCCAATCATATAGTACTTGTAATCCCAAGTAGTGGAGTGCATGTATATTTAGCCTCTCCCACTTTGAAAACTGCATCAAAGACAATGAACTAGATGTCTTCACTAATTAATCTTGGACAAAGCCACCACAATTACCACCACTTTTCCACACTCATGGTACTGTTAGTATAAGGTTACTTAGTGTACTTTATTGCTGCAGCACTAACTTTTACTTTCTTGTATTTATTATCTCGCAAAGCTACCTCTCATACCCGTATTGCTACCGTAGTTTTATTTCCTAGATAATACAAACGTTTAGTGTGCGTAGAGTTGTATCAGTGGTTGATAGAACTTGAGAGAATACTTATCCTACCTTTAGCTCCTCGTTGGGTTCGACACTCTTACTTATCGAAAAGGCTACACGCGATCCCCTATACTTGTGGGTTATCAAGACCTTTTCTGGCGCCGTTGCCGGGGAGCCATAGCGTAGGTTAATGTTCTTGTGTGCACTTGTTTCCTTTATCTCTAAGTAGTTTTTATTTTCAGTACCAAGTTGTTCTTTATCTTACTATGGATAGGGAATGCGAATTACAAAAAAAATTAGAGTAGTTGTTATCTAAAAACATTTTCAAAAAGAAAAGTGATTGGAAAGATGAGTAATGGTTAAATGGGGATCGACCTTGAACACTTGTGTTCATGCCTATGAAACCAAAACAACTTATGAAGAGAGAGTGCATTGTCTTTGATGGAGCATAAGAGATAGAACAACTTATACTTGAGATCTCTATGTTAGGACGTGATGCCCATATTATTAATAACTTGTCAAACCATGTCTTGCCCATCTTTCATGTTAATTTTAGTGTTCCATTGTCTACCACGTTATCAAGAGAGAGTGCATTTGTGAAACCATGAACCCGGTCCATTTTTAATCATAAGAAACACCTTTCCAACACTTTTATCACCACTTTTGTTTGCTGCCATTATTAAATCTGAAAATACAAAAACACTTTTACATCTTGCATTCATTATAAAAAAACCCAAAAATATCATTTATCATTACTACCACCATCCTTGCATATTTATTTACCATCATTGCATATTTACTTATTGTTTGCATTGCATATTATTTATTATCATTCTCACACCTTGTGCTTGAAAACCACTTGGTGAGGTTGAGGGCACAAAACAATTTATTTTGTTGCAGATTCTCAAGAGAAGAATAAGGAGATAACACCTGAAATACTGGTTCCCCGAGAGTTCGATATTAAACCCTCGAGTCACCCCTCGTGGGGAAAACTGTCTTTCACTAATACATACACTCTGCACTTGGAGTCTCAACCTAACCCATTTACTTTTCACGCAGGTAATCACACGAAGGGCCGTCAAGATCGTTTTCTGGCGCCGTTGTGGGGTAACTACGTGAAGGGCCATCAGCGGACACTGGGTGTCCCGAATCATGTAAAAGTGTTTTATATGATAAGTAATTAATTCAGAGAATATTCTGTAAAAGGAAATATTCAAATAAGAATTAATTAGACAAAATATTATTTAATTAAATATTAATTTATTTAATTAATAAATAATTATTGGAAAATATTAAATAACTTGGAGCCACCAAGAGGGGCTGCCAAGTGGGCCCATGGGCCCACAAGGCAGCCGCACCCCACATGGGGCGGGTGGGCCAAGGCGCCTGGGGGGGAATTTCCCCCGTAGCCAAAACCCTAATGGGCTTTGCGGCCCATGGGGGGAGGCGGCGGCAACCAAGGGCGGCCGGCCTAGGTGGGCCCCACCCGGCGGCGGCGGTTGAGGCGGTGGGGAGGGAGTTGGAGTCCAACTCCAACTCCTCCTCCCAAACCGAATTGGGCAAGGGGAAAACTTTCCCCTTCCCCAAGTTGACTTGGACTAGGAGAAAGCTTTCCCCTTCCCCAAGTCCCTCCATCCTTTGGGCCTCTGATGACGTGGAACGCACGTTCGCTGGGAAACCCCAAGAGGGAGGTATGATGTAGTCAGCAGCAAAGTTTTTCCTTGATTACCAAACCAAGGTTGTCAGATCCAGTAGGAATTGGAAGAGCTTCAGAAAGGTGTCAGCGGCGCCGTTACCCGATCACTGACATGTACCTGCACATAGACAATCAAAGTACTTTGCCCCAACGAAACAGGAAGGTTGTCAATCTCCCCGGCTTGCTGAATACAAAGGATTAAACGTATGGTGTAGAATATGATGATGAACACAAAAGTAGCAGAAGGAAGTAACGTAGAGCGTGGTGAAAACGGTGTTTGTATCAGTGTGGAATAAAAGACCGGGGTCCACAGTTCACTAGTGGTGTCTCTCCATAAGACAAATAAACATACATGTTGGGTGAACGAATTACAGCTGGGTAATTGACAAATTACAAACGCATGATAATGCAATATATGACAAGCACATGTTCATTGTTATATCTATTGGGCATTACAACAATATACATAGACCGCTTACTAGCTGCATCTATGACTCATAATCCACTCACAAGATAGCTTCCGGGTCTCCCATGAGTATTAAGTTGCAAGCAACAGATTATAGCATTAAGCAAAGTTTGTAATGTAAACAAACGCATTAGACTTAACAGCGGTACCCTTAAGCTAAGCATCGGTTATTTTATCCCTAGTGGCAACAGCACATCTACAACCTTAGTTGTTTCTGTCTATCAAGCCCAGTCTTCTAGAGGCATGAACCCACTATCTAGCATAAATACCCTCTCTTGAGGTCATTAGCATTTACTTGGCCAAAGCAACTACTAACAACGAACAACATGCAGGAACATAGATAAAACATAATATAGATAGATGAACAAACTTGATCATAACTTCACAATTCATCGGATTCCAGCAAACACAACATGTAGCATTACATAAAGATGATCTTGATCATGTTAGGCAGCTCACAAGATCTAAACATGATAGCACAAGGTGGAGAGACTACCAACTAGCTACTGCTATGGACCCGTAGTCCCGTGGAGAACTATTCACGCATCACTCCGGAGGCAGGCATGGTGATGTAGAGCCCTCCGTGATGATTTCCCATCCGGCAAGGTGCCAGGAAGAACTGTAGAAACCCTCCCGAACTAGGGTTGAAGACGACGGCGGCCTCGGAACTTTTCGTGGATTGTTGCCCGGGTCTCTAGGGTTTCCCGATTAGATGCAATTTATAGGCGATAGGGCGGCGTCGGTGGTCAGCTGAGGTGGGACGGCGGCCTAGGTGCGTGGCTCCACCCTGGGCCGCGCCGTGGGCCCGCCGGCCTGCCTGGTGTGGCCCCCGGCTCCGTCCTCCTGGCTGCTGCTCCGTCTCGGTCCAGAAATAAATCAGTTAAATTGGCGTCCGATTCCGAGAATATTTCTAGAATAGATTTTCTGAAACAAAAAAAGACAGCAGAAAACAGAAACTGGCGCTGTGCCATCTTGTTAATAGGTTAGTCCCAGAAAATGCATAAAAATGATATAAAGTGTAAGATAAACATGTGGTAATCAATATATAATAGGCATGGAACATCAAAAATTATAGATACGTTTTGGACGTATCAAGCATCCCCAAGCTTAGTTCCTACTCGTCATCGAGTAGGTAAACGATAACACAAAGATAATTTTTGAGGTGACATGTGCTTGATGACGTGAAAGCACACGTTCGTTGGGAGATCCCAAGAGGAAGGTATGAAGCAGTGCAGCAGCAAGTTTTCCCTCAGTAAGATACCAAGGTTGTCAGATCCAGTAGGAGTGAAAGGCACCTCTGAAGGTTGTTGGTGGCGCCGTTTACTCTATCACCAACGTGGAACCTGCACGCAACACAATCAAACTACTTTGCCCCAACGAAACAGTGAGGTTATCAATCTCACCGGCTTGCTGTAAACAAAGGATTAAACGTACGGTGTGGAAAATAGTGTTTAATTGCAGTGAATGAAAAGGAACAATGATTGCAGTTGGTTGTATTATCAGTGTAAAAGAATGGACCGGGGTCCACAGTTCACTAGTGGTGTCTCTCCATAAAAGATAACTAACATGCTGGGTAAACAAATTACAGCTGGGCAATTGATGAATAGAGAGCGCATGACAATGCATATATATGACAAGATGACTACTATGATATTCAATTGGGCATTACAACAAGATACATAGACCGTTATCCAATAGCATCTATGACTAATAATCCACCTTCAGGTTGACATCCGTGTTCCCCGTTGGTATTAAGTTGCAAGCAACAGATTATTGCATTAAGTAATGTGCATAATGTAAACAATACAATTATCCTTAGACAAAGCATTGCTGTTTTACCCCTAGTGGCAACAGCACATCCACAACCTTAGACGTTGCTGTCACTCGCCCAGATTACCGGAGGCATGAACGCACTATCTAGCATAAATACTCCCTCTTGGAGTTACAAGCATCTACTTGGCCAAAGCATCTACTAGTAACGGAAAGCATGCAAGATCATAAATAACATATAAGATAGATTGATAATCAACTTGATCATAGTATCAATATTCATCGGATCCCACCAAACACAACATGTAGCATTACAATAAGATGATCTTGATCATGATAGACAGCTCACAAGATCTAAACATGATAACACAAGGAGGAGAGACAGCCATCTAGCTACTGCTATGGACCCGTAGTCCAAGGATGAACTACTCACGCATCACTCCGGAGGCAGGCATGGTGATGTAGAGCCCTCCGGTGATGATTCCCCTCTCCGGCAGGGTGCCGGGAAGAGCTTCAGAGCCCTCCCGAACTAGGGTTGACGACGGCGGCGGCTACGGAACTTTTCGTGGATGGAGGCTCGGGTATTTAGGGTTTTCTGGACGAAGGCATTATATAGGCGAAAGGGCGGCGTCTGGAGGCACCCGAGGGGGTCACGCCACCCCCAGCGCGGCAGGAGGTGGGGCCGCGCCGGCCCCTGGCGTGGCTGCCTCCTCGGTCGCCTCCGTCTCTCCTTTGGACTCCGTGTACGTGTCGGGAAAATAGAAGGTTCTGTCCAAGTTTCGTCCAATTCCGAGAATATTTCCAGAACAGCTTTTCTGGAATACAAAAACAGGAACTGGCACTGTGGCATCTTGTTAATAGGTTAGTCCCAGAAAATGCATAAAAATGATATGAAGTGTATGTAAAACATGTAACAATTGGTATAATATCAACATGGAACATCAGAAATTATAGATACGTTTGAGACGTATCAACATGCTACCAACATAATTTTGATCATATAGTAATGTAAAGCATGTGAGCTGAGATCAAATCATTCAGAGCAAAAGTCTATGTTTGATATTAAACACATAGATGAATAAAGCAAGACAATTAAGCAAGTAAAAACCTTTCATGGAAGATGCTATAAAGACATGAAACCGTACAAAGTTCATTATAGATGTTTTAAGCATGCAGTATAGAAGTTATCCTTCTACTCAAGCATCTAGCAATCTTTCACAAACATAGAAAGGATCCAGTCAAGCAAAAGTATCACAAACGTAATGAATTCACTGGTTAGAAGTTTTACTCAACCGGTGAGCGTAAGCATTTGGTATTGGCACCAGGATGTTATGGCAAAGAGAATAATAATGGGGATTTGGAAAGCCAATGGAAGAAAGGCTCACAAAGCTATAAATGATCATTAGACAAGAGCAAGTCTTGTAATCGAAGCTATGTGAAAAGGCATGGCGCCCCCATGTGTGGTTTTGGTAATTAATGACAATCCCTATGGACTAATGGTTGCATTGAGTTGTACTTGTAGTGTTTGTCCATAGACCATGCTTGAACTTCATATGTTGGATTCAAGGTTGATGACATGAATATATTGATATAATGAAGTATTTGGCATAAAGATCAAGAAGAAGAGTATGTGTTGACCAAGTTGGCATTCGAGGAGTTATCCGATGGTTGGTCATATGTGAGTTGAGCATATCGCAAGTATGTCTTGAAGAAAAGGATTATGTGATCATTCATGGTTTTCTTCAAGACATCATCTATTGAAAAGAGAAGAAAAGATACAAGGTTGATCAAGATATTGATCAACACAAAGCTACAAGATGTACCAAGTGGGATCATGTATCTCTTGGTATGGTAAGCAATTGTCCATATAGCTTTGTGAACTAACCCATGATATGTGTGTAGCATTTCTATGTGTGGTTAGGTATCTTTCTATGGGCTTGCATCAAATGAAGATTTCATATAGCCCATGAACGATGACGTCAAGTGGTGATCGTCATCAATGTTGAGAAGCGCAAGTTCAAGAGGAGCATCTCGAAGAAATCCTAGGCTTGAATCTTGCCACCCATTTAGAGATAATGTTCATGTGAAGATGTGCCTAAGAGAGGCTCTCCCATAGTGGATTATGGGGGAGCAATGTTTGAGTCTTCACACAAGCGAAGCGCAATCAAGAAAGGTGGTCCACTTGAAGAGATCAAGATCGATGTCATCTAGCTCAAGTGGAATGCGCAAGGCAAAGGTATGATGTTGATAGGGTTTCTAGTTTACCGGTCTCATGTTGTTAGTCGAGAGACCGGGTTATTGGATAGACACCGTACTATCAAGAGGGGCTCTCGATTGAGCTTTAGCGTATCAGTTGGAGAGAGCTCAAACCTTTGCATACTTGCCTTCATCATCTTTCTTGGTTCTTATTTGGATTTTCTCTGTGTGGGGTTTTGGAGCTTGTTGTGATCTTCATAACAAGCTCAAGTTCATCAAAAACGGATTTCGTATGAAAAACTTATTGCGTTTTTGATGTTGGAGTTTTTACCGGTTGTTTCTTTATAGAGAGGTTTTACCTTTCTACATTTGGTTTTATCCTCCCTTGATGGACTATGATGTTTTCTATGCATAATCTTGTCGTGCTCGTTGTGGTGATTCCAACGAGCCCAAGAACATCGAAATCGGAGTTCGGATGAAAAAGATATTGCAGTTTTTGTTTTGCTGGTTCTGTCAGTTTTCAGACTATCGGATAATCCGATTCAAAATGAATCGGTCCGATTCAAAATGAATCGGAATATCCGACCCGGATTTCTGCTGGTCGCGAAAACTGCTATTTTGCAGCTTCTGATGTATTTCGGATTATCCGATTCAAGTGTGGGTTGGATTATCCGACCCGTGCTTTTCTGGCCAAACGGGCAGATTTCTCCCCACCTATTTAAGGGGTCTTCTTCTCCAAAGAGACCCCAACTCTTGAGCACGGTTTTGACCTCCATTGTTGACCTTTGAAGCTTTGCTATCTCTCTATTCCTCCATGATTCTTGCCTCCAATTAGAGGGAAAAGAGAGAGGAGATCTAGATCTATCATTCCACCAATCAATCTCTCCTCTAAGTGAGGGGAAGCTTTTGATCTAGATCTTGGAGGGATTTGTGTTCCTCTTTGTTCTTCCTCTCTTCTCCCCCCAATAGCATTAGTTGCTTTGGTGGGATTTGAGAGTGAAGGATTTTGAGCACTTCTTGTGTTCTTGCCCATTGCATCGGTTGCATCGGTTTGAGTTCTCCACGGTGATACGTGGAAATCGAAGTTGAGAAGCTTGTTACTCTTGGGTACTTGGGGTGCCCTAGAGCTTGTCCTCTTGGGTACTTGGAGTGCCCTAGACGGTCCTTGTTGATCTCGGAGTTTTGGTGGCTCGCGGGATAGTTGGGAGCCTCCAATTAAGTTGTGGAGTCGCGCCCCAACCTTGTGATTCTTGTGGCTTTGGGAG
Organism: Poa pratensis; assembly: GCA_947311845.1. NCBI lineage: Eukaryota > Viridiplantae > Streptophyta > Magnoliopsida > Poales > Poaceae > Poa > Poa pratensis. Next base: position 29,890,075 of record CAMZMU010000049.1, on the reverse strand, counting down.
CCGCGGGAATTCGGTGAGAGCCTCCAATTAAGTTGTGGAGTGTGCCTCATCCTTGTACGGGTTCGGTGACCACCCTCAAGTGTCCCATAGTGGTTCGTGGCACTCCGCATTGGTGGAGGCACGAAGGAGATTACGGTGTGCCATTTGACGGCTATTCGGGGATCACTTTGTGACTCCGCACCGCTCCAACGGAGACGTAGCTTCCATTGGGAAGTGAACTTCGGGATAAATCATCGTCTCCAAGTGCCTCGGTATTTCTATACCCGAGCTTCTTACTTATGCAATTTACTTTGTGATAGCCATCGAGCTTGAAGTAATATATCTTGCTATCACATATTTGCTTATCTTGTTTAGCATAAGTTGTTGGTGCACATAGGTAAACCTAGCTTGTTTAGGTTTTGTGCTTGATAAATTAAACGCTAGTTTTATTCCGCATTTATTCAAGCCTAAACCGTAAAGAATTTTAAATCGCCTATTCACCCCCCCCTCTAGGCGACATCCGTGTCCTTTCAATTGGTATCAGAGCGGGTTCTCTCGTTTTTGGCTTCACCGCCTCGAGAGTAAAGATGTCGTCTAGTGAACTAGTGCACAATGCTTCTTTTATATTAGATGGCACAAATTATGATGTTTGGAAAATTCGCATTCTTGATATTTTCGGGTCATTGACCCATACATAGAGCGAATTCTATATAGGGGTTATTCTCCTCCAAGGAATCCCAAAAGATTATCTTTATGGATGAGAATAATTCCTATCTAGATGCTCAAGCTTCTAATGTGATTTTCAATGCTTTGAGCGATGTAGTTATTATGTCGGTCTCTCCTTTTCGGAATGCTCATGAGCTTTGGACCAAGCTTCAAGACAAATATGATGTGTCCAAGAATTGTGGAGATGATTGTTCTCCCTCCACTTCCGGCCGTGATGAGTTCTCAACTTCTCTACTCCACCTACATGTGGCAAGCCACAAAGTAATGCAATGGTGAGTAGTGATAAACATTGCAATGATGATAGTGAGCTTATAATTGATGATCCTTCACCTCTATCTTATTGCAATGATTTATCTTTGGACTTAAACATATCTAGCACCAAAAATGATCACATGCTTGTGTTGATAGTCCTTGCATATCATGTGCAAATTGCTTGACTAATCCTCGTGATGATATGCTCTCTATGTCTTGTTCCCTTGATAAAAATACTTCTATTCCCTCTAGTATTTGTTTGGCTAACAATGTAGAGGAAACCGAACACTCCATGGAACAAGACATGGACTTGAATGGTGCTTCAAGTTTTGCTTCATCATCATCAACCACTTCGCACTTTTGCCTCAACGGTAACTTCTACCTTGACTCCCAATATATCTCAAAATGATAATGATGATAATGAAGAAAATGATAATGATGCTTCCCTTATTGAGAAGGGTAAAATGGTTCTTCATGCTATTGCTAAGAATAAAGATGCTCGTGCTAAATTCATAGAAATCTTGACTATTGCTATTGAGAGCAATAAACTTATTGATGAGCATGAAGACACAATTGAGAAAATGCAAAGCCGCGAATATAAGTATGCGGAAGAGATCGCCGATCTCAAGGAAGCTCTTGAAGAAGAACAAACCACTAAAGAGTCTCTTGAGGAGACTTTTACTCTAGAACTCTCTATGGTAAAGGAATCCCATGATAAAGCTATTGAGGTGGTTAATGAATTCAAAATAAAGAATGATGAGCTTGTGGATGCTCATGCTAGACTCCTTGGGGATTTTGCGCACCTCGAAAATGGCTCTAGGGTCATTAAGAGTGAGCTCATCAAACTCACCGAGTCTCATGTACAACTCCAAGCTTCATATTCAAAAGAGCTTACCAAGTTATCTTCTCCTATTGCTACTAATGATAATGCTTGTGCTACTAACTCTATTTCTTGTGAAGCACCAATAGTGAAGGAGAATGTTGAGCTAAGGGCTCAACTTGAGTTGCTATCTAGCAAATATGGGAAATTGGAAGAAAGCCATGAAAGCTCTCGAGCTCTCATGAGGATCTTCTAGTCTCCTATGATAAGCTAAAGTTAGCTCATGAGGATTATTACAAAGGTGAAATCTTGTGAGCCTCATGTGGACAATGGCACAACCTCTACTCAAAATGCTTTATTGCCATGTGCTAGTCCTAATAATTCATCCACTCATAATATTGCTACATCTTGTGATGAATTACTCTCCATGCCTTGTTGCTCTAACAATGAAGCTTCAACTTCCTCTAGTGTTTTTGTTGATACTAACCATGTAGAGGAATTAAAAGAGCTCAAGGCCCAAGTCACTTCCTTGAAGAAAGACTTGGAAAAGCGTCATGGTGGGAAGTCCACACTTGACAACATGTTGAGTGAGCAAAGACGCCCCAATGACAAGAGTGGACTTGGATTCAACTCCAATAACAAGAACAAGTCCAAGTATAACAAGAAAAAGAAGGGCCATGAACAAGTCAAGAATTCGGCCAAGATTGTTTGCTTCAAGTGCAAAGTTGAAGGGCACCATGTTAGATCTTGCCCTTTGAAGAAGAAGTCTCTTAGTGAGAAGCAACAAGGGAAGATGCCTCAAGTTCAAACTAAAGTTCCCCAAGTTGAAGAACGGCCACTTCCCAAGAAGAATCAAGCTATTCCTTCTCAAGTTGAGACTTCAACAAAGAAGAAAGGAGGAAGCAAATGTTGCTACTTATGCCGTGAGAAGGGTCACTTTGCTTCTTCATGCACTAGTGGTACCTTATCCAACCCTATCATAATTGATAATGTTTATTCTCTTAGGAAGGATAAGGTTGGCAATGTGTTTGCCAAATATGTTGGTACTCAAAGTGGTGTCAAGAAAAGAACCATTTGGGTTGCCAAGCCTATTGTGACTAACCTCTTAGGACCCAACTTGGTTGGGGACCAACAAGCTAAAACTTGATCAATAGGTGTTGTGGAGGGCATTGGAGACTTGGCTACATCATGAAGAATTAAGGGATCTTCATCAATTATATTCTCTCAAGCCAAGTCATTTGGATTATATTGTTCTATAACATATCCAATGTTTCTCCTTGCGGTAACTTGTATTTAAATCATATATACATTGAAAGTTGCTTGCACCCTTGCATGTGTTTGGTTTTGTACCTTGCTAGTGTTTGTATATGTTGTGCTCTCTACTTACTTATCTTGAGCAATCAAGTATGTGTATGTTGGTTTGCACACCATGTATGTGTGAGTTTGTGTTGAGCCTTTTGTATCAACTTGCTTATATCTTAATTGGCTCTTTTTGAGAGATTAATGGACTATCCCATTTTGGGGAGTGATATGCTTGCGCACTTCACAATCCTAAAAATGTATATACATGAGTACTACCACTTAGTGTTGATATATCAATTTTATCTAGTCTCTATATGGTATGTCCTTCTCATGAGAAATTCAAATTCTATAATGTTCATTAGTCATCTCTAGTTGGGTTTTACTTGCCTCTTGTGGAGAATGAATGGATTATCACATTATGGGGGAGTAATAAGCTATGTGCATATTACAAACCTAGACAATGTGAACATGTGAGGTATTGCCACCTAGAATTGATATTGTTAATTATCTTATTCCTTTGTGGCATGTTTCTCAAACAAGTTCCCATTTGCTTAAATGTTTTTACTTACTCACATTTGGATCTTGTTTGTGATGAATGTTCTTGGTAAGGTTTTCCTCTAATATGTTCTCATATATCTCTTTGGGAAACCATTGCTTCAAAGCACTCTTTGTAGTTGCTTTGCATATCGCGTGAATATTTGAAGCTATCAAGAACATTTATCTACATAAGCATCGCGCTTAAATCTTATCCTTCACCATGTGCTTATTGGTTGTGAAGATGATCTTGAATATCAATCCAATACACCACTAAGAAATTTCTACATATACTCCTTGTCCATGAGAATGATACTTAATTGTGGTGAAATTTGTAGATCATCTTCATGTTGGCTCTTGATTTATTGCCTTATTTCTTGCCAAAATTAATGTGTTTTAACTCCCGTTGTCTTCCTTGCCTCTTGTGGATCATTTTACTTACTCAAACTTTCCTAGTGTTTTATTTGGTGTAGGAGAGGCATTGATCCCATCATTGTGCACCTTGCATTCAAAGGCTACTTATAGATAATGCACTATTCTTGGGTGAGCTATCCTATATTGAGTACAACTTATATTTTCATTAGTATTGGATCTTATTGCTTTTCTTGATATATGACTAGTGTTTGAATAGATATTTGAGAGCGATGATTCCATGTGTGTGCATTGTGTATTCAAATACAAGATCATAAAATAATGCACTTTTGTTGGGAGAGCTATCATGTATCCTTTTAAACACTATTTATATTCTATTGGTATTTGATCCTTTCCATTGGTCTTTGATCCCGATGACATGTCTCATGGAAGACAAACCTTTTTCGGCTTGGTACTTTGTGCCATCATGAAAAGTGTAGAGGGATGGTTTATTTGTTAGAACCTAGCTCTTTTTGAGAGTTAATCTCAATTGGTATCTATCTTTGGGAATTTGATATCTAGTCCCTTTATTTATTAATTAATTGGTATCCTATTTCCTTTTTGGTATCTTTGTCCAATTGGTATCTCTTCAATCATATGATGATTTGTTTTAGTCTCAATTGGTTTCTCTAAATCATTTCTTTTGATTTGGATCTTTGATATAATTTGGACCTTCTTTGATTTCTTGATATTTGTCCAAATTGTATCTCCGTTTGGTTATCAAAGTTAATAGGCATGCATATCTACTACATGTTTATTTTATGGCATGCTTTCTTTCTTTGTGCCAATATATAGGTGAAACTCCACGGAATCCTAAATCAGCGAAGATGTGCATGAAATTCAATTTCATATCTATATGCACATATTTATGTGGAGTTCCTTCTATGTATTGTAGTTTGACTAACTACTTTGGACCCAATTAGTTTGGGAACAATGTTACTTGAATATGTTTTAGGTACATGGAGATGCATTGGATGCTTGTCTCATTTACAATGAAAGTGTCTTCACCACATGCTTATTGGAGCCAAGCTAGGATGGTTGATAAACTCTTGTCTACTAAATCAACCCCATGTCATCTCGGTAACAAGTATCCACCCTCATGCATACTTTTATAGCATTGAACCTTGTGTAGGTTTCATCATGGCATGAAAAGTATTTATTTGCCTTTGTTGTAGCTATTGCAAATTCTATTCGGCTCTTATAATACTTGTTGTTTTCCTCAATGCATCCCAACTATCTCCACAAATAGTGAAATCATTGAGCTATGGGCTATGCATCCTTTTCCCTTAGTGATATTTGTGATGCTTGTTTTGTGGTTGAATTTGAAGTTCATTATTACACAATATGAAATCATTGAGCTATGGGCTATGATCCTACACAAATATCATATGTGTATATTATATGACTTCTCTTGTGGATATCTTGTTTCATTTCTTATTAACTAATTTTGTGTATACAAATTTCTGTGTGGATATATATCATATGATTGTCGTCTACTTAGAAACTTATATACATGAGAAGAGTTACATCTTTACTTGATATCCTATTTCTTTGGTGTCACATCTTTATTCCTTTTATTCTTTGTGACCCCGAAAAAAATTATATCCTATGAGTGCATATCCTATTTTATCACATCTTGGTGCACTCATCTTGGTGAATATCCTTGACCATGTGCTTGTCTTGACAAGCCTACTACCTTCACCATGGGATAAGACACAAGCTTTGATTTTTATTTTGCATCTTATTGAGCTTGTGAATTCATTTGTTTTTGTGTTTTAAAGGATACCAGAGGAGTGAGGATTCCATGTTTGTACACCTTGTATTCAAATACAATAATTTTAAATTATGTACAAATATTGGGGAGCTCCTCTATTTTCTTTAAAATACTCTTTTGCTCAAATCATAATATCTTGTGTTTATTTGATTAGTTGGATCTTTTTGATTGCTTACTTTTTATTTGAAGAATTGTAAAAAGTTTTCCATACCATTCCTTTGCAATCTTTGGATCCTCAATATAGTTTGTGCTCTCCCCAACTATTCGTCATTGGATATGTGTATTTGATTCCACTCATATTTTGAGAAATGCACACATTATGGGGGAGCTCATACTATATTGACCTTCTAAGATTTTTCTCCCATTTTGGAAATGGATGCCAATGGGGGAGAAGTTTTATAGGGTTTAAGGGAATTTGTTTTATGCATCCATGCTTGTTGATTTGCATGGTTGCTTAATTCATTATATAAACCATTGTAAAAGAGATTGTCATCAATTACCAAAATGGGGGAGATTGAAAGGGCATGGCGCCCCCATGTGTGGTTTTGGTAATTAATGACAATCCCTATGGACTAATGGTTGCATTGAGTTGTACTTGTAGTGTTTGTCCATAGACCATGCTTGAACTCCATATGTTGGATTCAAGGTTGATGCCATGAATATATTGATATAATGAAGTATTTGGCATAAAGATCAAGAAGAAGAGTATGTGTTGACCAAGTTGGCATTCGAGGAGTTATCCGATGGTTGGTCATATGTGAGTTGAGCATATCGCAAGTATGTCTTGAAGAAAAGGATTATGTGATCATTTATGGTTTTCTTCAAGACATCATCTATTGAAAAGAGAAGAAAAGATACAAGGTTGATCAAGATATTGATCAACACAAAGCTACAAGATGTACCAAGTGGGATCATGTATCTCTTGGTATGGTAAGCAATTGTCCATATAGCTTTGTGAACTAACCCATGATATGTGTGTAGCATTTCTATGTGTGGTTAGGTATCTTTCTATGGGCTTGCATCAAATGAAGATTTCATATAGCCCATGAACGATGACGTCAAGTGGTGATCGTCATCAATGTTGAGAAGCGCAAGTTCAAGAGGAGCATCTCGAAGAAATCCTAGGCTTGAAGCTTGCCACCCATTTAGAGATAATGTTCATGTGAAGATGTGCCTAAGAGAGACTCTCCCATAGTGGATTATGGGGGAGCAATGTTTGAGTCTTCACACAAGCGAAGCGCAATCAAGAAAGGTGGTCCACTTGAAGAGATCAAGATCGATGTCATCTAGCTCAAGTGGAATGCGCAAGGCAAAGGTATGATGTTGATAGGGTTTCTAGTTTACCGGTCTCATGTTGTTAGTCGAGAGACCGGGTTATTGGATAGACACCGTACTATCAAGAGGGGCTCTCGATTGAGCTTTAGCGTATCAGTTGGAGAGAGCTCAAACCTTTGCATACTTGCCTTCATCATCTTTCTTGGTTCTTATTTGGATTTTCTCTGTGTGGGGTTTTGGAGCTTGTTGTGATCTTCATAACAAGCTCAAGTTCATCAAAAACGGATTTCGTATGAAAAACTTATTGCGTTTTTGATGTTGGAGTTTTTACCGGTTGTTTCTTTATAGAGAGGTTTTACCTTTCTACATTTGGTTTTATCCTCCCTTGATGGACTATGATGTTTCTATGCATAATCTTGTCGTGCTCGTTGTGGTGATTCCAACGAGCCCAAGAACATCGAAATCGGAGTTCGGATGAAAAAGATATTGCAGTTTTTGTTTTGCTGGTTCTGTCAGTTTTCAGACTATCGGATAATCCGATTCAAAATGAATCGGAATATCCGACCCGGATTTCTGCTGGTCGCGAAAACTGCTATTTTGCAGCTTTCTGATGTATTTCGGATTATCCGATTCAAGTGTGGGTCGGATTATCCGACCCGTGCTTTTCTGGCCAAACGGGCAGATTTCTCCCCACCTATTTAAGGGGTCTTCTTCTCCAAAGAGACCCCAACTCTTGAGTACGGTTTTGACCTCCATTGTTGACCCTTTGAAGCTTTGCTATCTCTCTATTCCTCCATGATTCTTGCTTCCAATTAGAGGGAAAAGAGAGAGGAGATCTAGATCTATCATTCCACCAATCAATCTCTCCTCTAAGTGAGGGGAAGCTTTTTGATCTAGATCTTGGAGGGATTTTGTGTTCCTCTTTGTTCTTCCTCTCTTCTCCCCCCAATAGCATTAGTTGCTTTGGTGGGATTTGAGAGTGAAGGATTTTGAGCACTTCTTGTGTTCTTGCCCATTGCATCGGTTGCATCGGTTTAAGTTCTCCACGGTGATACGTGGAAATCGAAGTTGAGAAGCTTTTTACTCTTGGGTACTTGGGGTGCCCTAGAGCTTGTTCTCTTGGGTACTTGGAGTGCCCTAGACGGTCCATGTTGATCTCGGAGTTTTGGTGGCTCGCGGGATAGTTGGGAGCCTCCAATTAAGTTGTGGAGTCGCGCCCCAACCTTGTGATTCTTGTGGCTTTGGGAGCCGCGGGAATTCGGTGAGAGCCTCCAATTAAGTTGTGGAGTGTGCCTCATCCTTGTACGGGTTCGGTGACCACCCTCAAGTGTCCCATAGTGGATCGTGGCACTCCGCATTGGTGGAGGCACGAAGGAGATTACGGTGTGCCATTTGACGGCTATTCGGGGATCACTTTGTGACTCCGCACCGCTCCAACGGAGACGTAGCTTCCATTGGGAAGTGAACTTCGGGATAAATCATCGTCTCCAAGTGCCTCGGTATTTCTATACCCGAGCTTCTTACTTATGCTATTTATTGTGTGATAGCCATCGAGCTTGAAGTAATATATCTTGCTATCACATATTTGCTTATCTTGTTTAGCATAAGTTGTTGGTGCACATAGGTTAACCTAGCTTGTTTAGGTTTCGTGCTTGATAAATTAAACGCTAGTTTTATTCCGCATTTATTCAAGCCTAAACCATAAAAGAATTTTAATCGCCTATTCACCCCCCCCTCTAGGCGACATCCGTGTCCTTTCACTATGCAAGGAGTAGTGATTGCCATGGAACGGATGCACAAAGATCTATAAGTGTATGAAAGCTCTCCAATGGAACTAGTGGGGGTGCATCCAACTTGGTTGCTCATGAAGACCTAGAGCACTTTTGAGGAGGCTCATCATTGGAATATACAACCCAAGTTCTATAACGTAAATTCCCCCACATAGTTATACTAATGAAACATGAGAACTCCCTCATATGAAGCATATGTGCTACTAGAACAAATGATGACTATAAAACTGGTGCTAAACATGAGCACAAGTGTGGATAAAGGATAGTAATGTTGCCCCCCTCTCTCTTTATTTCTATTTTTTCTTCTTTTTTTCTCTTTTTTCTCTTTTTTTTTTCTGTTTCTCTTTTCAATGGCCTCCGTGGCTTTTTCACTTTTCTCTCCCTCACTGTAGGGTCCACACTCTAATATGACAACACACTTTTTGGTAGAAATAACTCATAATGAACAAAATATGATGTATAAAACTGTATGCATCTGCCAGTGTAGCATGATGTTCAATGATCTAGCGTAACATGGGTAAAAACCACACATCAGCTGTATAGAATCATGCAAAGCAATATATAACAATGATGAATGGCAACAATTCATGTGAACAGCTATGGAAATGCTGTGATAGGTAGTTATGGTGGCTGTTTTGAGGAAGATGTTTGGCTTATGTGTAGGAGAACAAGATGAAGTTCTCCCACGGGGTTGGATGTACTGGCAAAGTATGCACAACTCTCAATGTGAGCAGAAGGCAATGCACAACACTGAATAGGCTAGCAAAATATGGATGATGGAAGTGCCAAAAACTGTAGCTCAACATTAGTCAAAAAGAACTCACAAGTTTATTGCAAACAACTAGCAGGTTCAACATTAAGAGCATGCTTAAATTTACCCCAAGGAGGGCCGTTCACGGAGGCACAAGTACCCCGCTAGATCCCTCGACCTTAGCACGCAACTATATTGTTTCCAAAAACCTTCAGACATGAGAAGCTATCAAGTCCAACTACACCTTCAGCAATTTTAAGAGTTTGTAGTACGGTACAAGCTTTAATAACACAACCACTAATCAGATTTTAGCTTTAATTAACTAGCAAGCATTTAACATCTAATTTCATAATATCTCAAAATATTTGCAAGAAATCAAGTTATCAAAGTTCAATGATCTACAAGACTATGCAAGTTTTTCCATTATACAACTACCACACACTTTAGCATTTTCTGTTCCAACCAGACGCCAATTATGCAACTCTCCAAACAAATATAAGTGAAGCAAGAGAGTACTTTCTATAAAAGAACTAATAGCTCTGAACAAGAGATACATGAAAAACAAGAGCTAATAGCATAGCAGTGCTAAACAAGAATACTCAACAAGAGTGCTAGGATCCAACTAAGTTATGATCAGAAAAAACAAAAACAAACAGAAAATAAAACACACAGACGCTCCAAGAACAGCACACAATATGTGAAGCAATAAAAATATAGTCTCACTAGAGGTGACCTAATAATTTGTTGATGAAAGGCATCCCCAAGCTTAGACGCTTGAGTCTTCTTGATATATGCTGGGGAGATCCAAGGGAGCCTCCCCAAGCTTAAGCTTTTCTCTCTTCTTGATCTTCTTATATCATCCTCCTCTCCTAATACTTGAAAACTTCCTTCACACAAAGATAACTCGCAAACTTCATTAGAGGGGTTAGTGCATCAAAACATAAACTCACTTGGTTCTGTAAAAACACATTGCATACTTTAGTTCAAACATTAGCTACTGTTGCTAAGCAAGATCATGATCTCCCCCGAAGAACGTGAATCTATACTTGCAAAAGAGACAATGCAAAACAAAGACAGAATCTGTCAAAACCAGAACAGTCCGTAAAGACGATTTTTTTCGAGACACTTCTGATGCTCAAATCAGAAAACGGTTAACCAACGAAAGATAGGTAATACGTTCAGGCTTTTGCTAAAAAATTTACAGATTAAAATAGTAATCTGTGATTGTTCACGAATGTTTACCGTGAGGTACAGAAATCTGTTTCTAGACAGCAAATAAAACTTTACCACCCTCTTGCATTAGAGACTTTTCTTGGCACAACAAAAACGAAAAATAAAAGATACAAAGGAATTGTTACATAAGTAAACAACCTCCTTGAATCAAGAAAACAAAAATAACAGGAAATAAAATTGGGTTGTCTCCCAACAAGCGCTTTTCTTTAACGCCTTTCAGCTAGGCGCAGTAGCAAAAAGATCAAGTGATTTCAGGAGTGGAAATGCCCTCTAGGCCAAGCCTTTCAGTTGGGTCATTCTTCTTTATAGGAAAGAAAAATTTCCCATTATGTAGTTTCATGAACCCAAACTTAACATTAAGCAAACACTCAGACTCTTTTAGAAAGGATCTTCCAAGAACAATGTTACTAGGCGATTTCGCCAAAATCACAAATTCAATGTGGATAGTTTTATTTCGTATGGTGATTTCAACCCGCGTTCTTCCTAAACTTTTTGAAATGGTACCGTCAGCATGGAAGTGAAAAACAGGGTACTCAAGCATATTATCTAGTTTAAGAAAATCATAAACCATTTGAGGCATTATGGACATGGTGGAACCTATATCGCAATAAGCCAGAAATTTCTCTCTCCCGATTTTAATTTCAATAAAAGGTTCCCAATCATTTTTCAGTGCAACATGGGATTGATCAGAGTTCGAATCATGCTTCTTTTCCAAATCCAGATTACTAAGTGATTCCTCAATTTTATCCAATCTCTCCAAAACTTTATCAGTTTTATCTAGTATGGAAAAATAGATAGACCATTAAGAATTTTATAAGCTTTTGTTGCGTCGTACTCAGAGAAGTGTTCACCAACCATAGCATCTAAGGCATTCTGATACAAGGAGAACAATCCGAAATAAAAGAATTTTATGAGTGCATTCAATTCCATCTTAGGCTTCATATTTCTATCCAGTTCTAACATTCTCCCCAAGCACTTTTAAAGCTTTCTCCTGTCTTTTGTTTAAACATAATGATTTCACTTAAAGGAGGTGTGATCATAACAGGAGTAGAACTAGACATACTAACAAAATAGGAAATTAAACTAGAACTATTTTTTTGTGTTTTTTTATTATAAAAGCAAACAAGATAAAATAAAAATAAACTAAGCAAGACAAAAACAAAGTAAAGAGAATGGTGACGTGTAACTCCCCTAGCTGTAGCCTCCAATTCCCTGGCAATGGCGCCAGAAAAAGTTGCTTGATGACGTGGAACGCACGTTCGCTGGGAAACCCCAAGAGGAAGGTATGATGTAGTCAGCAGCAAAGTTTTCCCTTGATTATAAAACCAAGGTTGTCAGATCCAGTAGGAATTGGAAGAGCTTCAGAAAGGTGTCAGCGGCGCCGTTACCCGATCACTGATACGTCTCCAACGTATCCATAATTTCTGCTGTTCCATGCTTATATTATACCATTTGCTACATGTTTTATATACACTTCGTATCACTTTTATACATTTTCTGGGACTAACCTATTAACAAGATGCCACAGTGCCAGTTCCCTGTTTTCTGCTGTTTTTGGTTTCAGAAAGTTACTTCTGGAAATATTCTCGGAATTGCACGAAACAAAAGGCCAGGTCCCTATTTTTCCAGCACGTACACGGAGTCCGAAGGAGAGACGAAGACTCGCCACGAGGTGGCCAAACCACACCTAGGCGCGGCAGAGGGCCCCACCGCGCCTGCAGGTGGTTTGGGCCCCTCGGGGGTCCGCCGACATCACCCCTTCGCCTATTTATTCCCCGAGACGCGAAAACCCTAAAACACCGAGCCATTCATCCAGAACATATTCGCTGCCGCCGCCGTCGTCAACCCTAACTCGGGGGTTTCTGAAGCTCTTCCCGGCACCCTGCCGGAGAGGGGAATCATCACCGGAGGGCTCTACATCGCCATGCCCGCCTCCGGAGTGATGCGTGAGTAGTTCATCCTTGGACTATGGGTCCATAGCAGTAGCTAGATGGTTGTCTTCTCCACTTGTGCCATCATGTTTAGATCTTGTGAGCTGCCTATCATGATCAAGATCATCTTATTGTAATGCTACATGTTGTGTTTGCTGGGATCTGACTTATATTGATACCTATGTGGAGCTGAATATTATATTATCATGTCTATGTCATTTGTGATCTTGCATGCTCTCCGTTACTTGTTGAAGCCTTGGCCAAGTGAATACTTGTAACTCCAAGAGGGGGTATTTATGCATGATAGTTGGGTTCAACCTCTATTTAACCTGGGATAGTGACAGCAAGTTCTAAGGTTGTAGATGTGTTGTTGCCACTAGGGTAAAACAGCAATGCTTTATTCAAGGATGAATGTATTGTTTACATTACGCACATTACTTAATGCAATTGTCTGTTGCTTGCAACTTAATACTGGAAGGGGTACGGATGTTAACCGGAAAGTGGACTATTTAGGCATAGATGCATGCTGGATAGCGGTCTATGTACTTTGTCGTAATGCCGAAATGAATCTCATAGTAGACACCACAGCTCACACATGCATGTTATATGCACTTATCAATTGTCAATTGCCCAGCTGTAATTTGTTTACCCAGCATGTTAGTTATCTTATTGGAGAGACACCACTAGTGAACTGTGGACCCCGGTCCATTCTTTTACATCTGAAATACAATCTACTGCAATCATTGTTCTCTACTGTTTTATGCAAACAAACATCATTTTCCATTCGATACGTTTAACCCTTTGTTTTCAGCAAGCCGGTGAGATTGACAACCTCACTGTTAAGTTGGGGCAAAGTAGTTTGATTGTGTTGTGCAGGTTCCACGTTGGCACCGGAATCCCTGGTGTTGCGCCGCACTACACTCCTCCACCAACACTTTCGAAGCAAAACTCGTTTTCCTACTGGTCCGATTAAACCTTGGTTTCATACTGAGGGAAAACTTACTGCTGCACTCATCATACCTTCCTCTTGGGGTTCCCAACTGACGTGTGACGTACAAGCATTGTTTCTGGCACTACTAACCTAGAGCCACCAATCACTCACGTGGACCTGCACACACACAATCAAAGTACTTTGCCCCAACGAAACAGGAAGGTTGTCAATCTCCCCGGCTTGCTGAATACAAAGGATTAAACGTATGGTGTAGAATATGATGATGAACACAAAAGTAGCAGAAGGAAGTAACGTAGAGCGTGGTAAAAACGGTGTTTGTATCAGTGCGGAATAAAGGACCGAGGTCCACAATTCACTAGTGGTGTCTCTCCATAAGACAAATAAACATACATGTTGGGTGAACGAATTAGAGCTGGGTAATTGACAAATTGCAAACGCATGACAATGCAATATATGACAAGCACATGTTCATTGTTATATCTATTGGGCATTACAACAATATACATAGACCGCTTACTAGCTGCATCTATGACTCATAATCCACTCACAAGATAGCTTCCGAGTCTCCCATGAGTATTAAGTTGCAAGCAACAGATTATAGCATTAAGCAAAGTGTGTAATGTAAACAAACGCATTAGACTTAACAGCAGTACCCTTAAGCTAAGCATCGGTTATTTTATCCCTAGTGGCAACAACACATCTACAACCTTAGTTGTTTCTGTCTATCAAGCCCAGTCTTCTAGAGGCATGAACCCACTATCTAGCATAAATACCCTCTCTTGAAGTCATTAGCATCTACTTGGCCAAAGCATCTACTAACAACGGAGAGCATGCAGGAACATAGATAAAACATAATATAGATAGATGAACAAACTTGATCATAACTTCACAATTCATCGAATCGCAGCAAACACAACATGTAGCATTACATAAAGATGATCTTGATCATGTTAGGCAGCTCACAAGATCTAAACATGATAGCACAAGGTGGAGAGACTACCAACTAGTTGGACCCGTAGTCCCGTGGAGAACTACTCACGTATCACTCCGGAGGCATGCATGGTGATGTAGAGCCCTCTGATGATGATTTCCCCTCCGGCAAGGTGCCGGGAAGAACTGCAGAAACCCTCCCGAACTAGGGTTGAATATGACGGCGGCCTCGGAACTTTTCTTGGATTGTTGCTCGGGTCTCTAGGGTTTCCCGATTAGATGCAATTTATAGGCGGAAGGGCGGCGTCGGTGGCCAGCCGAGGTGGGGCGGCAGCCTAGGTGCGCAGCCCCACCCTGGGCCGTGCCGTGGGCCCGCCGACCCGCCTGGTGTGGCCCCCGGCTCCGTCCTCCTGGCTGCTGCTCCGTCTCGGTCCATAAATAAATCAGTTAAATTGGCGTCCGATTCCGAGAATATTTCCAGAATAGATTTTCTGAAACAAAAAGACAGCAGAAAACAGAAACTGGCACTGTGGCATCTTGTTAATAGGTTAGTCCCAGAAAATGCATAAAAATGATATAAAGTGTAAGATAAACATGTGGTTCGTTGAGAAACGGTTGACTCTATCTCACTCTGTTGGATCAAGGCGAGACACGAGGAGTCTACGACATTCTCTCGGCTAGGCTTAGCCGAGGGAGTTCTTCCACAAGCTTCATCAACGTCATCATCGACATCTCTTCCGCTTCACGGTGTCGTTAACGAATTAACAGTTGGATCAAATATGCATGTCTTGTCACTTGTATCTTCATAGTAGATCTTGGTGGTTGTTGCGTAAATTGTGGCGAATTTTTTTGTTTTCCATGCACGCAACCCAATACGGCGGCCGGAGCTTCTCGCCTTCTCCCTTCGCCAACAAGATAAATGAAGAAGATGGACGATCAACTAGTCCAGGAATCGAAGCCTGAGGCCTGTGCCAATGTAAGTTTTTAGTGCGGTTTTATAGGTATTTGTTTTTAATTATGTGGCATAGTAGTTAATGAAGAGAGAGGACATGGTTGTAGCTTAGACTAGCCATAGTGAGGAGTATCATGCATATGATACTAATATATGTTACTACTTAGATAATGGGTAGTAATATATGTATGGTATCATATAATAATGCATTTATTAGGTTGTAGACACATCTTGTTTTCTAATCCGTTATGTTACAGTATTTAGCTATGATATCAATATCATCTCTCTCGTCATTAATTGCAGTGTCACATAATCTTTTTGCCAGCATGGCATGTATGATACTATTTATGCTACTGCCAGTCTGCCACTATGGCTAGTCTTAGAGCAAGGGCAATAGTATAGCCAGCAGCCGGTTATAACATAGTGCAATGTCATATGTAGCCAACCTAATAGCCAACACGAGATTTATCATATCTTATTTTATTTGTACATGGCCCACATTACTTTCACATAGCGTCTAGGAGCATGTGTTGCAGTTGGCTCTTACATAAGAGCCCGCTTGTATTCTCTCTCCTCTTCTCTCTCCTCCATGTAAGCACAAATATATTATCTAAATCCTTATAGCCTGCTGATGTACCTTATTGTACTTGCTCTAAGCTAAGGCCTGTGCCAATGCACCATTTCTTAGCACGGTATCATATGAACAATAAATATTTAAGATACAAGTAGTACTCCCTTCGTCCTAGTTTGTAGGGCTCAATTTTCAAATCTCTTGGCCCAAGGTGCTAGCTGATTGGAGCTAAAGTCTTGCATGCATTGGTGAGAGAGACAACCAACCACTAATTGAGAGGGAATTAAATGCAATTGTGCCTAGGAGGTGGGTTGATTTGGGACAAATTGTTTTTCGGATTGTGCCCTACAAACTAGGACGGAGGGAGTACAATGCATTGTTTCTTATGGGTTGTATCTAAATTTAATGATTTGAGGCTAATGCATGCATATGATTGGGTTAGAACCATTTTTTACCTATGGCCACGTGCAAGAGTTGTAGCTTAGCTAAGATACAACCTCACTCTCTTTCTTCATCAATTAGTATGCCACGTCAGCAAAATGCATATGAAAACGCGCTAAGAAACTAGCATTGGCACATGCCTAACATACAACTTTTGCACGTGACCATAGGCAAAAAACTTTGCTAGCCCAATCATATGCATGGATTAGCCCTAAATCATTAAATTTAGATATAACTCATCATAAACAATGCATTGACATATTTGTCTCTCAAATTTTTATAATCCTATGATAATGTGCTAGGAGATAATGCACTGGCACATGCCTCAGAGTGCCATGAGTTGAGGTGGAGCAATTATGAAGAGATCGAGAGAAAGGTGGAGTAATTCGATCGAGCAGGAGAAAGTGGTAGAGGCGTGATGATGGTTGGCCGTACCAGTGTGACCAATCTGTGTCGATGTGGCCTACCTATGTTAGGGTCGGCGGGGAATTCAGTGGTATTTCCATCCAAAGGAGGGAATATACTTACTTCCTCCGTTTGCAAATAATTGTAATTCTACCTTTTGTGGTAACTCAAAGTTTTAAAATTACCAAATTTATAGGGAAAAGTAGTACCATTTATGACATTAAATTAGTATCATTAAATCCTTTTTAAAATGTAATTTCGTAATATGCCAATTTGATGCCATATATGTTAGTACTCTTTTTCTATAAAATTGGTTAAAATTTGAATTTTTTACTCGAGACAAAAGCTAGAAGTGCATTTATTCGCGGACGGAGGGAGTAAGCAATACGTTAAGAAATACAACGCTCGGTACACATCTCAATGCCGTTGTTTGGTAGTGATATCAGAAGCACGTGAGCTCGGGCTCCATTACGAATTTCTGCTACTTAAGTGAACTCTAAAGTCATGAAAAATAGTTTGAAAGGCCAAACAAATCAGGTGTTCATGCTAATGTTATTTGTCTTCTTGGCACACACAAAATGGAATATATATTTTTCCCTCTGGATAAGTGACACTAACACAGTGATAACTCTCCCATTTTTCTATAAAATTTTGCAGACATTTAGAGAGTGTTAGCAAGTACTTGTCGTTTTTTGTTGTTATTTTTTCACATGTATATAGAGTATATCATTGGACAGTTTTCTCCAAGTAAAAACCACTGAAATAAAAGAGTATGGTATTGCCAATCCCAGCCCAACAAAGCTGTTGAGAACTTGCCTGTGGCAAGATGGTTAGGAGGGTGGTTGTACCCCCAGCCCACCAGAGTTCAAACCCCAGGTTTGACGCTGGTGTTTCTCATTTAAGGCGGAATATTCTTCAGTGGGAGGCGACGTTCCCGTCGACAGCGAGGCGCCCGTGGTGACTTCGTCAATCTCAAGACTCAACCCGCCGACTCAGTCTCTCGAAGGTGCTCATAGGGGTAGGGTGTGCATGCGTGCGTTCATAGGGGTGAGTGTGTGCGCGTGTATATGAGCGTCTGCGTTGTACTGTGTTTCGCAAAAAAAAAAAAGCCCAACAAAGCTGTTCTGGTTACTAAACCCTTTAAACCCTAATCCTACTTCTATCCATCCATTCCCCTCTCTGCTCTCGCCCCGCCTTCATGCTCACCTGAGGAATCCATCCCGTACACCTGCATCCCCTCCGCCATGGCCTCCTCCAAGCTCCTAACCACCGCCATGAGCGCCTCCTTCCGCCGCCTCTACCGTGTCGCCTCCTCCCCTCTCCTGCCGCCCATCTCCCGCCGCCTCCCGAGCCCATTCCTCTCCGCACGCTTCTGCTCCGCCGCCGCCGCCGCCACAGCCACCAAAACCGCCCCCGAACCGCTGGATGTCGCCTACTCCGCCGTCGCCGCCGTATCCGCGGGCCACCCGTGGCCGGAGTGGGGCGACTTCCTCGAGAAGCTGCGGACCAGGGGGTACTTCGAGCGCCCCCCTCCCCCCGGCTCCGATGTTGCCAAGAGCGCCGCCGGAGATGGAGAGGCTACGGCCGACCCTTACGTCTTGAGGGACCAGAACAGGGTGAAGAACGCGTGTCTCAAGTTCGCACGCGAGCGCTTCGATCTTCTCAGGTTGGGAAGCCGTGAGATACTGAGATGGATTGCTTCTGTGCATGAATCGGACTTTACTTTTGTTGCATACTGCACCTTGTCGGCAAGGCGTCACTCATGTCTGTGGCTGAGTGAAAAATGCAGCAAGACCTGCTAATTTAGGCTTTGATCTGTTCCTGAAGTATATAACATACACCATAGTTGTGCGTGCCTGTAGCATTTTGCTTTTGTAGCTTTGTACGTTTTAGAATATAACACCATAGTTGTGGAGTAGTAAGTAAGACGAGGAGGTTCTACTCCATATCTGTTCCACACTAATTAGTACTTGTTAGAAGACATTCAGATTTGGAGGTCTAGAATAAAAATAATTTTTTTATTTTATAAATGATCTGGTAATCATGAAGTTTTTCAAATCAACATTGGTAGCATCAAATGGCACCAAAACAAAACCGAGATTCTAGCGGTAAACAATATATTAGTCCAAATTACTCACGAGATTAGCAAAAAAGAACACTGTACAGTTGTGAAATGTTATCTGATCCGAAAATGTGACCTTTACCAGACTGTCTTTGGTTCAATTCAGAAGCTGTTAACCTTGCCATAAGGATTAAGTATTATCCAGAAAGTCATATTGTAATTAATTTTAGTATCGTGGTTATCGGCAACTCAGTAGCGATTGTGTAATTGGTTACTCTATTTATGCCTACTACTTTGGTACTATTTAGAATTTAATTTGACTGCATTATTATCGCAGCTCTCTTGCAAAGCAGGATATTCAAGCTATTGTTGAGTGTGGATGTCCCAATATCTTCCGAAAGGCTGTCAGTTCTGCAAAAAGGCTGAGAGAATTTTTGCAGGTTGACGAAGCAGATGTAAGTTGAAGTGTTATTTTCTAATGTGCATTCCTCTTGTAATGAATCTTTTTTGTAACATACAACAGGTTTCTTTCTGCACTCACCATTTATTTTGATCTCAAAAGGACGGTCTCATGTTTTTCGGCTTTAATACAGGCATGCAGTGTTTGCAAATTACGTGGATCTTGTGATAAAGCCTATGTCATGCCAAATGCTGAAGAAGCTGCTCGGACCGTTGATGTTGTGCGCATACTGCTAACTTACGCAATAGATCCAACCAGCCTTTCAGGAGAAAATCCTGTTGCCGGGGGTGTGCAAGAATCTGCAAGAAAGCTTCTCTCAGATCTTACTGTGCTCTGTGACACAACACTCGATCCATCTCTTCCTGTACCTGTATTTCAAACTTCTAGCAAGCAGGAGTCATCAACCAAGCTTGGCAAGGGCTCACAATCACAAACAAAGTCTAGGGCATCAGCTGGAAAGGGTAGAGAAACAGCTGTGACTGAAATGAAGAAGGGTGATTGGCTGTGCGCAAAGTAAGTTGGTTATGCTATATTAATTGAATGTTATGTTGCTATGCCTTCTGTTTTGTGAACCTTGAAGCTTGTTTTCTTTACATTGCACTGTGAGATTGCTGAGTAAGATATTTTGGTTATTTTGAAGACATGTATGAGAACATAGATTGACCATTAGTTGTTTGCTGTTATTCACTTAATTCTTGTTCATGATGATCAATGATTCCCTCACCTAACCTCGTGTAAACTTAGGTGTCTAATACCATCATTAACATCATTTAGTTCTGTACAGGTTTTAACTAGTTCCATTGAGTGGTGGATAATCGTATTTTCCGTAGTTGCCACAGTTAATCGAATTATAGAACTACTTCATGACATATTATGTAAGGCCATATTTATCAAATAGTCGCTTTGGAGCTCGGGCGACAGGGAGCACGATATTGATTTTCCTTTAAAACGTTTCAAAACATTCGAAAAGAAATACCTGGCCGCAGCCAACTACACGCACTCCGAATCTGGAAAGTTTCATTTAAAAATACACTGTATTTTTGGCTCAGCAAAAAAGACAAATCGAAAACAATTTAGATAAAAAAAAAGTTGAACTGTACATGCCCCAGATCTTTTTTTTGTCTTTTTTACTGAGGCTAGCATACATTGTATTTCACATAAAGACTTTGTACCAAGCATAGTGCATAGGTTTGCCTACATCATGGTATTTTTTTTTAATTTTTTGGAAACTTCAAATTTAATTATTTTTTAAATTCGAATATCGTGCTCCCTGGCGCCCGGGCGCCATATCGCCGCACTCCATATTTATGGCTTTTGTGGTATGGCGATTCCTTTCCCATTTGAATGCTTTCATTGTACCAGTAACCACAACTGAATTTTCCCGTTTCTTACTGCGGCTTTTATATGATTCAGAATACCTCTTTATTATTACTGTTTGGTGGCCAAGTTTTTCTCTTAAATTTTGTTCCTACCATGTTAAGCATTCTGAAATTCTTGGTGGAATTGTTCGTTTCTTCTGATTAAGATATGCACTTTCAACATTTGACTTTGCACAGTTACATTGTATTCTAATATACTTAACCTAATGGCCATGGCAATGTCGTCAAGCTTTTGCTGCAATTTTACAAAAGAAATTTTGAAATATATCAGTTGTGGGATTTTTTTCTGTAGCATAGCAATGTTTAGCTAAGTCTATTTGCATTTTCGGCAATAGTCTCTCCATGGTAATTTGAACCGAATGCAAATGAATCTATTATTTCTTGAAGGCAGGCTGGGCTGACAGGCTTGTTACAGTTTGTTAGATAGTGTAAAATGTTTCTATAGTTCTATGCTTCAATAAAAATTTCATAGGTTTTGAAGTGAACGTTGAGTTAAAAATGGGTGATGTATACCAACCCTTTACTATTGCTAGGAGGTTCAGAATCTGTGCAAATTTCTTCAGTGGATCATAGAAGCATCTCTTAGATCGGATGCACGTTGTTTATGGCTGATTTTCTGTTTGGCGCCTTTCAAATTATATTTATATTATTGCGGGAACCTAAGGTTAATTAGTGCATCTCTTCATCGTCTGTTTTCCTTCTATTTTCTTGCTCATGTTGAAGGAAGTTGTACTATTGGTTGGTATTTAATGGATTTTTCTATAATTTTGCCAGCTGCAACTTCTTAAATTTTGCTCGGAATCGACAATGTCTCGAATGCAAAGAAGCCGGACCAAAGAAGATTCAAGCAGACACAACTGAAATGAAAATGGGAGATTGGATCTGTCCACAGTAATTATGTAGTCTTATAGTATATGTTTTCTCCTAGTGTTTCAGCATTGCTCTATTTTCTTTAATCATTTGAATGCGCTTTCAGGTGTAACTTTATGAACTTCTCTCGCAACAAGAATTGTTTTAAATGTGAAGGGCATCGGCCAAAGAGGAACCTCAACCCTGGAGAGTGGGAATGCCCCTCGTATGTTACTAACACCCATCCCCTTTGGTACCCTTCCCTGCTTACAAACTAATCAGACATTATACCCCTTTATAGATGTGACTTTGTGAACTTCCGGCGCAACCAGGAGTGCAAGAAATGCAGCCACGACCGCCCTGAAGATGATACCCAGGATAACAAGCTTGGATATGATGTATGGAGAAACACCAAGGGAGCTGATAATGGCAGAAGCTTCGACGCTCAGGAAGATGATGATGGCGACGAAGAGGTGTTGCCATACAAAGGGGAGCGCAGGCATGTAGAGAGCAGAAGGGCGCCACCGGCCCGGAGGGGGTTCGTTGTCAATAGCAGGAAGGATGATGATGGAGGCGACGTCTTGCCATACGACGGCGCGCGCAAGCATGTGTCAAGCAGAAGGGCGGCACCAGCCCGTAAGGGGTTCACAAAAGAAGACGATGAAGACGTCGAATTCGATGTCTCGCCATATGAAGGGGAGCGCAAGCATGTATCGAGCAGAAGGGCGGGACCAGCTCGCAGGGAATTCAGAAAGGATGACGGCAGCGAAGACGATGTCTTGCCATATGAAGGGGCACGGAAGCATGTGGCGAGCAAAAGGGCCAGCGCATCCCCAAGGAGATTCACTGCTTCTAGAGGCCGTTGAGAATATGTGGTGGCTATGCGGCATTATTATTTTTTGCTTGCAGATACTGTATTGCGTATACTTTAGGCGATTCACGAAATAATAGCGTTGTCTTTGAAATTTAGGGACAATATTGACATCCTCGTATACTCTGCTCATGTATGAGAAAAACGAGATCAACACAACTGCTTTTGTACGAGGTTTCCCTTGGGATGCATGTCACTTCCTGAAACCTGGACCATAAACCACATTGCATTTCACTTCCATCGTTATATGTCTGCTCATGTATGAGAAAAACGAGATCAACACAACTGCTTTTGTACGAGGTTTCCCTTGGGATGCATGTCACTTCCTGAAACCTGGACCATAAACCACATTGCATTTCACTTCCATCGTTATATGAGAGGAAAGACACAGCAGATAGACTGTGAAACCCTCAGAAGTTTTGATGAAAGAAGAAGAGTGACGTGGCTAAACTCTGAAATAGCAAAAAGGGTAAAAAGATTTGTGGAGTCCGTCAGACAACCTCTGGGCCACCCTGCACCAGGGTTAGCTGGGCAGGAACGATCATCTACAGCCGACGGGTTGCTCCCATCAGGAGAACCCTAGCCGTTAATCACGCTCTGGCCCAGGGGTCAGAATGCATCAACCAGACTTAAGCGCTTGCCTCCTTATTGGTAAAGGATGCAGCGGTACGATCCTATAGAACAGATCCTGTTCAAGTAAGGTCGTGCTACAAACCCTCACTCTCCGCCTTATAAACCGGTGCCGCCGTTACTCAGCTGGCGAGGTGGGACTATTGTTTCGCACCCGACGCCTCTCTGCCAGTGGTACGAGCTTTTTTTTTTTTTTTTTTGAAAGCCCTACGTAATCAACATGCCAGTGGTACGAGCTTTGCGGTGATTCGCGAGTCATGGGCCGTAGTTGGGCTTCGGAGAACCGAGGCGGCCTAGCTGATCGGAGAAAATATCTTTTTTCGTTGTGGAGAGGCTCGCTGAACTCGTGACGAAAGCCTGTTCCGTCGGAGCCCAATCAGATCGCCGTGGTCGTCGTCGTCGCCGATTCGCGTCGCAGCGCACCTGCTCCGTCCATGGCCTTCTCCTCGTTCACGTGGCCGTTCCGCCGCCGAAGCGGCACCGGAGACGGCCCAAGCAAACCCGCCGCCCCCTCCGCGGCGGCGGAGGAGGAGGAGCTCGGCGTGACGCCGCAGCTCCTCGACTTCCTCCGGACGCTCTCCCCCGAAGCCTTCAAGTCCTCCGCCCTCCAGCTCAACGCAGGTGGCTCCGGGGAGGCTGCGGGCGACGAGCTCTCGGACTGGCAGCAGCGGCACGCCGTCCTCGTGCTCGCCAGGGCCAAGGTAGGTTTCCCGGCGGATCTCGTGTCGCGTGGCCACTTCTTTTCTCGGGTTCTTGAACTGTAAGGGTGGTCTCTGCAGGAACTCGCTAAGATCCGGTATGATCTGTGCCCACGCCACATGAAGGATAAGCAGTTCTGGACATTGTACTTCCTGCTCGCCAGGAGCCACATCTTACCGTAAGATCTTTACCTTGTTTTGATTTCGCCTATGTTTAAGTGCATATTGTGCAAGTCCAAGAGCTTAGTTAGCTTCATCGTGTTGATTCCATCGCAGTACTGGTCGATGTGTAGAAATTAGCCCTCATGATTCGACATCGGACGCAAACTAACTTGAGAATAGCTTTGATTTTGTAAATATCAGCGAGGAACTGTAGTCCATGTTGTGCCTTGCTATCGATAATGTAATTCCGTGTCCAAACATAGTTATTTCTGTGCTTCTGCATAAACTCTCAGCAATTAGGGGTCTAGATCTTCTATAGTTCTATAAGATCATCATGTAAAGTGCAACCTTTGTATGCCACAGTTCCTTTAGATCTCATCTTTTATTTCACGTCCATGTACGTAAACCGAATTTCATCTAAAGAAATTAAAGTATGCCAAATGTGAGTACCTCTGTTTTGATACATTCAGAAAAATGAAATCAGGTCATCATGTAAACTGTCTCTGTTTGCTCAAGTCTTTGTTGAGGTGTAAGTGCACTAGATTTTGCTATAATACTAGTCCTGTTGGTTTCATATTTTTTCTCAAATAGCATGATCAATATCTCAATAAAACTAGTATCATGGATTCTTGGAGCTATGAGACTTCATTGCAACAATTCGCTAACTTTTACTGCCTGAAAGAGTACATCGAGTGGGTTTATACAGAACCTGGAAGAGGAATTGACCATTCTTAGTTCGTCCTGAAGATGTATTCACTAAGTTGTGCAAGATATAAGATTGAACCACTGAAGATACCTTGTAGTGCAATTTGACATGCATCCATTTTGCATCAAAATGCTGGACTTCCCTAATTGAGGCTAGCATAATTGCAATCATGTATGATGGTAGACCAAAATGTCAAACGTGGAGTGGTCAGATAGACTTTAGCTCATTAGCTGTTATAGGATCATCTCATTTTCTCTTACAATGTGTCATTGACAGCATCATCATTTTGAAAACATGTCATGTTCTTGCAGGTACGAGCTACGTGCCATACAAAAAGAAAAGGTTAGAAGGATGGAGACAGAAAATGGGAAGCCCAAAGATGCGATTACTGTTGAGGTGGAGATGCAAGAATCAAAGTGCAGTAGAGAATCTGAAACCTTAACATATGATTCAGAACATCCCGATTCTTAGTTAATGTAAGAAACTACAATCCATGCTCTGAAAATTGCTCTGATTTTTTGTTAACCTATTCCAATCCCACTTTTGATATGTTTTTTTCGAGAGTACGCCTTTGTACTTTTATAGAAGGTAGAGAGCATAATTACAAGAAGGCATCATCATCTACAACCAGATGTGATGCAAAACACACTCCAGCTCCCCAAACCCTAGGCTAATCTCTCACAACTGAACCTGTCTTGCTCGGTGCTGTTTCTCTCTACCTCTGAAATCGCCACCCATAGCTGAAGCAGCTGCAAGCACTGCTCCTGGGTCGACAGCTCCCCCACGTCCTCCATCCACAAGTTTTCCCTTAGCCCTGCTTGTACTGTCCGACTGTTCTTCCTCCTTGTGCTTACTAGTTCTTGCACGGCCGGGGCAATGTTCGTAGCTGACAGCCCATTGATCCAATGATCTTTCCAAAACATGATGTCCTTTCCATCTCCAACCTGTATTTTGACCAATCCTTGAAAAGCCTCCAAAGCACTGTTATCCTTGATCATCGGCAAGCCCTGCCATGGCCTCTCTTTGTCAGTTCTTGCTAGCCATACCCATCTTGTCCTCAGCGCAATGCCCTGCAGTTTCAGGCTCTTCACCCCGAGGCATCCAAAACACTCCGGCTGGCATATACGTTCCCAGGCCACAAGACACTGCTCCCCATTTACCTCATCTTTGCCAGCCCAGAAAAAACTCGCATCCATCTGTCCACTTCCTCAAGTAACCATGCAGGTGCTTCAGCAATAAGCAGATGGTGTATTGGCCGTGCTGCAACTACTGTCTTGATCAACACCAATCTGCCTGCTCTCGCAATCAAACCCCTTTGCCAGTTGGCATGAAAGCAATGGCTTTGTCAAGCATCGGTTGCCACTCCCCCTTAGTGAGCGTTCTAAGTGCAAGCTGCAAACCTAGATATAATATAGGGAACTCTGCAATTTTGCATTGTAGGGTTGCCGCTACCCTCTGATTGTCCTCCTCTGAACCTCTGATTAGGGTAGCTGTTGTTATTTGTAGGTTGATTTTCAATCCCGACGCCTCTCCAAAAACCCCCAGCAGTTCCTTGATAATTAACAGATCCGAGGTAACATCTCTTCGCTTGCAGCCCTGACCATCATGATCGTGAGCACCTCCATTGCCACTTTTGATATGTGAGCAGGTCAGTTGATATCACTAAGTTTAGTAAGTATCACGAACTACGTAGAGAACTAGGGCGCCTGTTTGGCCTTGAGGGACAGTTGGAAGACCCTTTGAGATCAGGCTGGCAGCTTTTATTTGTCGACCGGAAGGACAATGTCCTTGCCGGTGACGACCATTGGCAGTTTTCTGCAACCATCCTCCTGATGATGTTCTGTGTTTCTATGATGTTCCTTACAGTGCTGCCGCGCCTTCACACGTGCACGGAATTTGTGAACAGCGTGTCCAGCATAAAGATCCTCTCCCCGCAGGAGATGCAGCTGATGGGCAAGCATGGCTTTGAGCTCCGGAGCTCGCCCCAGGGAAGTGGCTAGACAGTAGCCGCTGCAACTACTACGCGAGCAGGCAGGAGTCGAGGAGCCTGAGCACTGGGATCGTGTCCGTCGGTTCAGTCGAATTCTGAGTCCTGTAGAGCTAGCTCTGCTCTGCTGCGTATGTTTCTACATCACTTTTCCTTTGCCTAGTTTCTTTGAGAACCTGGAACTGGAAGCACATAGATAATGCCTTTGTTTTGTAAGTTATGATGTAGTAGCATCTAATAATCCTGAACTGTGACCTCTTACAGACTGTCTTCGTTTAAATTCAGAAGCTGGCAACCTTACCATAAGGATTAATAAATGTTGCCCAGAAAGTCATATTGTAATTAATTTTAGTATCATGGTTATCGGCAATTCAGCAGTGGTTCTGTGATTGGTTACTCTGTATATGAACATGGCCCTTGGGTGCAAGAAAAACGAGATCAATATTCAATACAACTATTTCTGTACAAGGTTTTCCTTGGCTTCCATTTGCGTTCAGAGGATAAATCTTCGCGTGCCAATGGGTAAATCTAATTTGGTTCCTTGCCTTATGGATTATGTATCAGACACAAATGCATAGAGGCTGAAATTCGTCGGAGGTAACAAGGAAAACAGAAGGAGATGACGCGTGACAGACAGAGACAGACAAAGGAATTTCACAATCACAAGGAGATTTAGATAGTGTATTAACAAAAGCTAAAACTCGACATCACAAACAGTATGCAAAGAAAGCAGGAAGAAGCCAGTAGGTGGAACTGTAATTCCTCGACTGGTATCCTCTACACCCAGCCTTATTC
Source organism: Poa pratensis (assembly GCA_947311845.1). NCBI lineage: Eukaryota > Viridiplantae > Streptophyta > Magnoliopsida > Poales > Poaceae > Poa > Poa pratensis. The sequence goes on along the minus strand of CAMZMU010000049.1, from coordinate 29,862,447 downwards.
CGTGAGCCATACTGACACACGCACACACAAACACATTTGATACTTGATACTTTGCTTGTTAACAGTTTAACACCAAAAGACAGTAGAGACCGCTACATCTAGACAATCGAGTCACGGCGCTGATGAAGTCAGGTATCACTCCAAAATAACACTCAGATCGCCTCCCTGATGACCAGGTTGATGCCAAACGAGGCCGTGCAGAGGATCAGTCCGATTATCGCCAAGAAGTTGAGCCCCCTGCAGCGTTCACCAAAAGTAGGAGAAAGTCAGATTAATTCAGAAAACGACCTTGACAAAAACAAGACTGTCGTGAAGAAGGAACTAATATCATGCATCAGTCGATGTCATCAGTAGGCGTCATAAGGCGCAAACTTGGTTCAAGTCAATACTTTTCCATACTCAATCCAGAGCTCACGGCTTGCTTGGCGATCATTTTAAAAACCGAAGTGGGTGACATAGGACAGAAGCTTTAGGTAGGATTGCAACTTTCCAAATATGTCATTACCTACCGCTGCGTGCTGAGTGCTGACCCATGGCGTCTGACTGACTCCACATCGAATTACCAATGACCTATGCTGCAATGTGAAGGAACCCGGCCGTCCCCTCCTACCAACCTAGGTCTTCACCTATCGCAATTCGGACAAGGATGTGCAGGCAAAGTTGTAGCTGGGGTCTTATCTGATCTGCTGGGGCCTCAGGCACCCAACACTAAGGATGAAGAACTGAAGATAAAGGCACGTCTGTGTGTTCAGAGGTTGAAGAAGTACTTCAAAGCCACTACTCCTCCATGTTGTCGGTGTCAGTGATGCTCGCCAAGTCAGTGGGCATCAATGAAGCCACTTGCACCTTTGACATGTTCAGTTAATTCATGGAGCAGCACCACGTTGAGCACTGCCTACCTACTCGCCGCATTAATTAGTTGATTGTACTACGTGGTTGACAAATACTAGAGTAATGCTCCACTATCCTATCCATAATGTCAAATGTATTTTGCAGCACTAAGAATTTCCTAAGAAACTAAAACAAACTAGAAATCAAGTGGATCTCTATTGCTTCACATCCACAAGATTTGGCCGTCACAATCAACATCATAAGTTATGTGCATCTGGGCCAATATTGGAGAAAAGAGATAATAACAGGGTTGCTCATTGCTAAGGAAAGCATTCCATACCCAATCTTGAGGCGGTTATCCGGGATGCCGGTGGCGTAGCCCTTGAAGTAGAAGAACCTGGCGACAGTGTAGAGCACCCCAGTGCGGCGGCGATGACCGGGTGCTGCAGTCCTCCGAGCAGCACTGTGACGAAGAACATTGGCATGTTCTCAAGCGAGTTCTGGTGCCCCCTCTGCATTCCACAACACAAATTGACAAGAATTTAACCCACATTTCCTCCAAGACAACTCACAGACAAGAAATCTTCAGAAAGAAAAAATCTGGCAGGCGGACCTGGACGCAGTTGAAGAGCTTGGCCTCCTTGTTCTCCGACTCGATGGCGTACATGGTGGGGTAGAACACGTTGTACCTGAACATAACAGAAGGAAATTCGCGTGAGATTTGTCCCAACGCGACAGAATCTGGCATGGAGACAGACGAACAGGAGAAGGCACGTACTTCCTGCGGGCCTTGCCGACCTGGAAGCTCATCCATAAGTTGAGGAAGTAATAGGCCACCACCGTGAGCACCACGTACCCGTACTCCTTGGTCAGCTCGATCGACACCGTCATCTTCTTCGTCTACCTTGGTTTCTCCGGATTCGTTTCTCTTTTCTTTCTGCCTTGCTGTTGGTTGGAGAGGATGGGGGAGTGGAGGTGTATCTTATAGAGGCCGGAAGCGTCTAGAACTCTCAGAACAAAATGTGCCTGCCCTCCGGCCCAAGAAAGCTTTGACGATTCCCTCGGGCCCATCTGGGTCACGACACCCACCAACCCTATGGGCCAAGCATTACTTTACTTTTTTCTTGCGTTTTATTCTACTTTTTTAACAAGACACTGAAGTTCATTCCACTCAAAGACATGTTCATTTTATACGTGGAGAGTACGCTATTCTTTTAACTTGGAGAGAGTTTGTGCTCAAGTCAACTGGAAGCTTGCGTCACCCGTGATGTCTGTCTGTCCGTCCACCAAACGGTTTAAAGAATGCCATAAGAATCATCCCTGAGATCGACATCTCGGTGCTGGAATCTGCTGCTGGTCTTTCAGATTTCGGTGGTTTCAGAGAGCACGAGCACACAGAGAAGTCGAATTCTTCTTCGGGTGGAGATCGTGCAAACAGACGATCGAGCCATGTTAACTTCTAGAAGGAGTGGTTCACAGCTGGTAGGCTTTAAGACGGATCTATCGAGGAGACGCCACTGCTTTTAACTTTCAGAAGGAGTGGTTCACATCGTAATTGTTCAGGGTGTGAACAGCGATTTACGACGAGTCTCCAATTCGTTTGGTAGCACTAACCACTCCATTGTGTGGTCATTTTGTCCAATTTTTTCCCAGTTCATATCTGGGGCAAGTAGCAGTAGAGATTGGAGAGCAGGTAAGATTCGTGATAAAGGGCACGTAGCCGCGAAAAGGAAGATCAATCGGAGTTAGAAATGACTAGATCTTTACTACTTTTCACTGAAAATACTTAAAACGAATCGTCATCAGAGCCAGGCAGAGCCATGGACTACTTTCTCCTTAGAACACACATACATTCCGTCAAAGTCAACATAGCACGCACCAGATAGTGGTCTGTCCAAGACCCACAGAAATCAAACAGAGTCACCTAATCAGCTAGAATTAAGAACCAAGCCTCACACTCACTGAATCTAAAGGAGATCCTAATTAAGTAGAACGGAAAACACAGGGCAGCAGGGCAAGGCAGGCGGTCATCAGTCGGCGTTCACCACCATCTTCATCCGAGGTAGCAGTGGCCGTAGCGGGTGCAGATGAAGCGGTTGGCCCCCCTGGCGAGCGTGACGCTGTCTCTGCCGGACTCGTAGGTCCTCGACCCCGGCGGCGTGGCGCAGCCGTTGTACCCGTCCTCCCCCACCGCCACCACGTTGTGCATCCACGTCATGTACCTGAACACTGCACCCCCAAAACATAGACACAGCCGTCGGAGACTTCCAGTGTGGAGCAAACAAATGCACTAGCTAGCTACACGAGAATGCTGAGGATGTGTGTTAGCTTGAGAGTGTACCGAGGACGTCGCCGGCGTGGAACTGCTTCCCGTTGGGCCAGCTGGCGCTGCTCAGGGACCAGCCACCGCCGTCCCCGACGTAGTAGGTGGCCGCGCTGACGCCGCAGCCGGCAATGCAGCAGCAGCACGCCACGGCGAACGCAGCAGCGACGACGGCGCCTTGGCTTGCACTGCCTCTTCCCCGAGCCATTTCGCTAGCCAATGGAGCAAGCTCACCACAGTAGCTAGTGTGTGTGTGTGTGTGGCTTCTGCACTTTTTTAGAGTGGCTGGCTGGTTGGGGCTCGTGGGAGCACAGCACAATCAATGGAGTACTATTGTGGACAGATGACGAGCACCAGCGTGTGGCTTCAATGCGGCATATAGGACGCCAGTCCGTGATCACATGACCGGTCAGCTACTCTGACAAGAGTATCCTGCTGCAATGCTAGACAAATTTCGTCCTCGTATAGCGTCCATATACTAGGTAATTCTTTTTAGGGCCTCTTTAGGGCAGCCACACCGTTGCCATAGCCAAATCTGACATAGAGATATAGCAAGAACTCCACAGTGTAGCCGAGTCCAACATGACCGGTCAGCTACACTGACAAGAGCATTAAGACGAGTCAATCAATCTACGAGACCATGCAAAATTTAAGCGATATGAACTAGGAAGTCGGAGAAGAATGCACGAGTGGAGTGACTTAACCTTGTGGCCATACAACCACAGATGAACTCAAGGAGAAATATGAGAGTATGATAGTGAATGTGACAAAAAATAAAACATTTTCTTTTAGTGCTTATGTATGCTTAGTTAATTACATCATGAAATTATGACATTGCAACGGTGTACCAAAGACATTGTTGAAGGTGACATGTACTTCATATCCGCAGCAACAGACGTGGCACTTAGTTGGTAACAATATAATAGACATTTTATATGAGAAAGGGAGAATGATATGTTTGGCCGTTTGAAGTCGGAATTGATCTCCAAATTCTTAGTAGAAACACACAACACGATTCGTCGTTCTTACTTGTATTCAGCAAGGACTATCCCGCGTAATCGGATCATGGCCAATCACACTACACACTAACTAAAATGCCGCAACGTGAACAACTCACGCTACATGACTCTGTTCGGCTCTCGTAGGGACCATACTTTATGTGACACTAGTGAACAATGTGACACAAGTGAAGCTCAAAGAAACCATAGAGAGCAATTTAAGAAGTTTCTCATTCCATAACAGCAGGGTTACAATCAGAGATTAGGCAATTATAGATGAAATCCGATGCACTGACAGACCAGGTGTACCGTTGCCTTTTCTCAACACAATTCTGAGTACACAAGTGGGCGGCAACATTGCCAGTACGTCGAATGAAACGAAACAAAAAGCTAGTAAACCCTCTTCTTAATTCTTTGATGACTGCAAGAATTGGGCTGACCTCAGATCGATCAAACATGTCATCATTCCAGAGCTTAGTAAGGACATGGGAATCACTATCAATAATAATTCTCTGAAAGCCGTGATCCCTTGCAAGAACCACTCCGTTGCGAGCTGCATTTGCCTCCATAGCAAGGGCCAAAGCAGCATAACGATGCCAAGAGGCGTTAGCCACCAAAAACTTGCCAAGATGATCTCGAGCAATGGCACCAGTGGCACCTTGAAAGGCAGAAGAATTGAAAGCAGCATGCACGTTGATCTTGATCAAACTATCATCAGGAGGCCGCCAATGGACTTGGAGTTTAGGTTTGTTCGTCTTGCTATGGGTGATGCCAACATTCTAGAGATCAAAAGCAGTGTTAAGCGCCCACGAGATAGCCTTAATGATAGGCAGATTGTTGTTTCCATGTCGGCGGTCATTCCTCGCCTTCCAGATCGCCCACACCCCACAGAGAACCATGCAAGAGTATTTTTTCAGGTAAGAAGGAGCCATCAATGAGGTCCGAAGCCCAGGACAAAGGGTGTAGTGTGAGGACCCCTCAGATTTACCAGTCCGAGGTGCCCACGTTATGTAAACAGATCACGATCCCAATGATCAGTGCATCGCGATCACATAACCAACATGGTATACAGAGTTACATCATCCAACTCGATTAGTACAAGACTTACATAAATGGTGGTCACACGACCAAGCCTGCAACCATCGTCACGCAGGACGGAATTAACTATGATATAGCGGAAGCTTTCGGCTAGCGTCGGCCCTCGTCACCACCGGACGCATTCCCACAGAGCAGTTGACCGGTGACACTCAGTTGGCGTAGTCGTCGGCGTACTCCTCATTTTCGGCGTAGGTCTTCTTGCTGAAAATCTGGACATTGGAATATCCAGGGACACAGCCATGAGTACAATTACATACTCGCAAGACCACCACCAGGCTTAAGTTTTCATGGTAATGCAATAAAAGCGTTTTCGAAAACTGGGATAGCTGCTATATATGACTATAGGGCTTAGTTTTCGCAAAACGATGCTTTTAGACATAGAGAATACAACATCTCTATATCTTTGTTCAAAAAGGCACTTGGAGATATACTTCTCCTTCTTTAGGGAATGGCAGAAACCATTTCCACATTTGAAACCACTTTTGTAAAACTTTTTCAAAACACTAGGATAGGGATGCCCCTTTTTCCTTTCCGGGTTCCGGCTGGTTGACTCCCCGAGACCAACCATCTTCTCCCCAAAATCTGTACCTCCCAGGTACCTTCTTGATGCCTCCTTTTTCTTTGCCGAAACAGTTTCTTTTTAAAACATAAAAGTGCCCATACGCCTAGATCGGTGGCCTTTCCAACCGTCCATGACGAGGACTCGGCTATTCGAATAGATTTACACTCTGCAGAGGTGGTACACTTTCACCACAAGATTCGGATGGTCTGCCGTGGATCAACCACAGACTGTACAGAGACAGCATGCACACATCAGACGGCCGATCCTAACTTCCACTATGTCAGTGCTAGTATAAGAATATCCTCTTCGAGTGGGTTTGTTCTCCCCGGCGCCGAGTGAGCTAGCCGTATCGATCCGGTTTCCCCTAGTCTCACACCGCCATGACAGGAGACCCACCGTTGCTTCCCGGTGGCACACGAAGTCCACTCTTTGTATGCCCATATCCAGCATTCGGTTCCGGGGACTCTAACCCCTTCTAGCCAATTGAGGAGTATTCGAATACTAACACCAACAAGCTTCCGCTAAGCCCGTGCCCATTTTGAGGTAATGTGGTTGTACGGGTTAATTGTTCAGGCGGCCGTTAGGGCTGTACTTTGTTTTCGAAAATCATCTCCACCTCCGACTGCTCCCAGCAGCTCGGGTTTTCGTAAACTCACCGACTGCTCCCAGCAACTCGGGTTTTCGTAAACTCTCCGATTGCTCCCAGCAACTCGGGTTTTCGTAAATTCTTTCTCGCCGGTTGCTCCCAGCAACTCGGGATTTTCCTCCGAAAACCTTTTTCTGAAAACAGGCTGCCGTCCTAAAGTTTTGAGGTAAGAGTATAAGGATATGTTACTAGAAAATATAATTTTCTTGATAGCGCCTTCAGTAGAAGGCTTCTCAAGTGAAGACCTATTTTTATAAAACCTATTATATACTAGTAGATATCTTTGGCCAACCAATATTTTGTAAAATAGTTTTTGGGTGGCAAAATGCCACGGAAGAATAAAACATGCATTATTTTATTTTGAAAACAAAACATGCTTGTAAAAATAATAGGATTTCATTAGAGTGGTGAGGTGGCTTGCCTGGCTGGGTAATATGTCCTTGGTCTTGATCTTGAGGTTCCTCAGGTTCACTCCTCACTTCCAGTTCCTTCCCGATCGTATCTAACGTCGTAAACAGAGAAAAGAACAACACTCAAAATACAAGACAACGACACAAGGACATAACAAACAGCAAGCATTGCACAAGACACTAAGCTCACAACCAAAAGCAAGCAATTTACTTAGTTATACAACAATAAGCATCAAGTCCATACAGCTAAGACAAATAACAAGCACACCTAAGAAAGTATACCCAACAACCCTAATAGATAAATAGGTAGTTCTAACTAAACACTAAAGCAGAACTCCACTTAGGGTGATTAGGTCACTTAACAATGGCTGCTACTGTAGTTTAGGAAATACTTCAGACAAAAGTACCTCTGTAGTTTTCAGGAAATACTTCAGACAGAAGCTAAGTTACTAATTATTTTCTATTAATAACTTACTTTACCAAGCTAAGATAGAGACAATAACAAACTACTCAAGCTGGTATTAAACTTAAAGACTTCCAGGTTTAACTAACAAGGCAAACATATTAAATCACACAAACATGTTTGGCAACTACAATACAATTTATCATTTAATTACAAATAGGGTTAAGGTGATAATTAGACAACCTTTTTGGATCACCTTCAATTTGTAAAACTAAGCATCACTAATAAACTTAAAACAACCAGTAGCTAAGAAGGACTTTATTAGTAAGGTTTACTTTATTTCATTAATCAAGTAATTAAGCAAACAAGCATGATTAATTTATTTTACTTCCTTAGGCACTAATAGCATTTTACAATTAACTTCATTTTGTTTTTACTTAAGCACTAACAGTACTAACATATTAAGGACAACATTATGTAGTGATCTACAGTCCTTAACATTTCACAAACAACAGAAGTAACAATTTCATAAATGACCAAATATTTATTTTATCATTTTTAAATAGGCAGAAAACACCATTTTTAGAGTTTATTAAGTCCAGGGTGTTCTGTTCAGCCAAAATTTATGAAAAGCTAGATGTAGGTTCTTTGTATGAATTAGAGACTACTGCAATTGGATTTAGTCCAAAATCTTATTCACAGAAATTTAATTAAATGCTAGAAAACCCTACTGGTCCAAACTTCAACCACATGACATTTCAAAACTAAGCATTACAAACACATGAGGTTAATTTCTACAGAAAGCTACAGTCACAAGCATTCCAGAACAATTGGATTTACAAATTTTGGATACTTCTAGCTCCTGTTAAAAATAAAACACTAGAAAGCACACATTTCACAAGATTTAATGCCAAGCAAAATATACTAATTAATTTTGAGCAAACTCACTTCTGCATGTTTAAGCAAACACACAGGAACACTACAAAATTTACCCTATTGAAATTACACTAACAAATCTACCACAAATCAATTAAACTAAACAAGCATAATTAACAGAAACAAGAAATAGAGAAAGATCTGGGAAAAAAAATGAAAGGGGCCATGCTGGGCCAGATCTGGCCGTGGACTGCCCAGATCTGGGCCGCGGCGGGGCCGAAATCGGCCCACTCGGTCTCCAGCGCGCGCGAGCGCCGAAAACGGTCAACGACCGCGCGGCGTTCAAACGCAGTCGTCGATCTGGGGATCGACGGCTCTCGGCCATCGTCTTCAGCGCGACGCTGCCGTGCTCGAGCAGAGAGAGGGAGGGAAGGCGAGCTCGCCGGAGAGCTCACCTAGGGGCGGCGAGGATGCAGGGGAGAGGTCGGAGGCGAAGGAGGAGACGATGGCATGCTCGGCGGCGTCCTCAGGTGACGGAGAGCTCGACGGAGTCCATGGCGATGACGGCGGTGACTTCCTCGGGTCGGAGATGAAACAGCGCGCTCGGGCACCTAGAAGAAGAAAGGAAGGCATGGTGAGATAGCCCTCGACGAGACGCGCTCGGGAGGCCAAGAATGGCAAAGAAAGAGGGAGAGGAACGACGACAATCGCCGTTCGACGCCGACGGTTGCCGAGAGACAACCTGCTTCTCCCGGGGTGCAGAGGGCTTGGGAGGAAGCGTAGCTTCGTGGGAGGGAAGAGGAGGTGCAGGAGCGTGTTCTGGAGAAGAAATGAGAGCCAGAGGTGCACGAGGGAGTGAGAATGAGCTCGGACCCGATCTAGGGTTTGGCTCGGGTTAAGAAGGGGAGGGGTGAGCTTGGGGTGCTCCCATTGGCTCAGGTGGGCGGTGCAGGTGTGGGCAGGGTGGAGTTGGTCGGAGGACGTGTTGTGGCCAGTGGGGAGTGAGGGGAGTGAGCTCCCATTGGGCATGGAGAGAAAAGAGAGAAGAAGAGTGGTGGAGAGGGAGATGGGGGGGATGACATGGGGGTCCTAGCTGACTAGGACACTCCTCTGGCCAGAGAGGTGAGAGGGGATTCGATGGTGAGAGAGGGGAGGGCTGGTTTAGGTTAGGCTTAGAGTTTTGGGTCAACACTAACTTGTTTTTTATTAATTTTACTAGCAAGGCTAAAAATGAACCACACCATGAGCTAAGCAACAACATGTGTGTGGTGACCTAATTGAGGTGCTGCAAAAGTTTCCAAGCCTAAAAGGATGAAGAAAGAAATTTTAATAACTAAGCAAGTGGTGAAAAATGACCAAATGGTCACTAGTTTAAGTAGGCCTAAAAACACAGATGGATTTATGTTAAAACAAACTCAAAAGGGGGCAAACTAAGCACAATCAAGAAGTATGAAGTTCAGTGAGCAAGAGGGTCAAGTTGCATGTCAAAGAAGACACAAGGGTTGCTTAATCTAGGGCTCTAGATTGGCTATGTTTTAACAAACAAGAAGATCAAAGTCTCCAAGTTTTTATCTAGAAGAATTAATAAAAGTGATACTAATAGGTTTCAAACAAAACTAGAGGGCTAAAGAAATCAACTAAATCAACCAAGCAAGAGTTGACTAAAATCAAACAAAAGTTTTTACTATTTTGAAAAATTCTATATTAACACCACAATTCTAAAAGAGGTAATACATCCCACTCAAACAAGACAAGCAAAGCAAACATTTAGATACCAAATCAAAACATGTGCATCAAATGGTGCTACAATCAATCACCACATGAATACTCATAAAATAACAAACTCAAGTCAAGCAATTCAAACACAAACAAATAACAATCAAAAATTTACATAACATTTAATATTATTAGGTGATATAGTGATCACACATAATCATGACAAGATGATGTTAAAAATTATCTCAACTCATATTTTGCTATTTTTCAAAAGGCTTGATAAAAAGAAACATCGGAGTAATATATCTCCAACTTGTATCATTTTCAAAAGGTGTTTTTAAAAACAGGAGTTTTAGAATAAGGTATGTTGATCCTTGCAACACATCAAGGTTTTAAAAATAAGTAGGAGATATTAAATAGATCTCCATAGCTTTGGAAACACTTAGATTTTTGGGAAACTTCTACTTTCTAAAATAGTAGGCTTTTGGGGTTGTATGTAAAAATCAAGACATCCTTGAAAATGAGTTTGGCCAAAATAAGATTGGAGAAGACCTATGGGTTGTTTCTCTTGTCATGACATGATCACCAAAATTAAAATGACATGTTAAATTAGTTGAGTTCAAAGGTTAGTGTTTTCAGTGGTTGTTAACTCAATCAACAAAGCAGACAAGATCAAACAGAGAAATCAGGAGTGAAACACAAGCATTAGTGAAGCATTTCAAAAAGTTTTTGTTGACTCTGATTTTTGGCTCTACAAAAACTGTGTTTTTCTAGCTTCCCAAAATTGGGGCGTTACATGTAGCTTAGGAATTTTAATTCCCGTTAGAGACTTTACCTCATTCCAGAACATCTGGGCCCAATCACAATCAAGGAGAGCATGCCTAGCAGATTCAGCATCAGGACCACAATCTACACAAAATGGGATTCTTTCAATGTGTTTTTTGTGTAAAACTTCACGGCAAGGAATGAAGTTGTGAATCACTCACCACCAAAAGGTTTTAACTTTGGGAGGGGCAGACAATCTCCAAAGGATTTTCCTGATAGGACCAGCAGCTCCGATCGAGCTAGACAAAGAGTCATCTGGTTGATTTCTGTTGAGGAGGCGGTAAGCGAAACAGACAGAGAAGTTAACATGTTTTTCAGTACCCCAAGCCCAATATCTTCACCAAATTTGCCACAGGGTATGGATCATATAGCTTGAACATCGGCTCCACTAAAATTGGCTTCGACTGAATTAACATTCCAGAAAGTGGCATCTTCGTTAAGGAGCTCGCTCTCAGAAACCATAGTGGCATTAGCCGGCCTGAAGAGAGGTTTATAGCCAGTGTTGGAGGGAATCCAAGGGTCTTCCCAAACACGAATATTTGTTCCAGTGTCCACACGTTTGATGAGCCCTTTAAGGAGGTCCTCTCTGCCGTGAAGGATAGCTCTCCAAGTTTGGGAGGAGTTCTTTTTATTATTAGTTGCCTTTATGAAGTCACAGTGGGGAAAGTATTTCCCTTTTAGCACTCTAGCGCAGAGAGAATTAGGGTTAGTGAGTAGCCTCCAACCTTGTTTAGCAAGCCTAGCTTGATTGAATTTTTGTAGGTCACGAAAGGCCATGCCACCAGCAGATTTTGGAACAGCAATATCAACCCACAAGAAATTGGCCAGATAGCCAGTAATCTTCTTGCAAGTTTTAACAGACGGTTGAAAACAACTCATAGGGAAGGTAGGGATAGCTTGGGCAACAGATTGAATAAGGACCCCCCTAGCAGCACCACTCATATTTTTGGGGCACCACCCATACACCAATTTCTTGATAGAAGTAGGCAAGTGTTCAAAGGCTTCTGAAGTGGATCTTCCCAGAGCAGTGGGCCGACCCAAATATTTTTCCACTAAAGCCTCAGACTCTATATCCAGACCCCCGTGCATAGTGTCTTTCATCTCCTCAGAGCTGTTCTTGCCGAAAAATAGCCAATTTTGCTTTGTTCAGCTGGCCAGATCCCTTTTGTATTTCTCCAGAATGTAACGTAACCTGGTAGCACTTGCAGTGGATGCTTCCGAGAAGATCATGCTATCATTAGCAAACAAGAGATGAGAAACCCATGGTGCATGAATTCCTACCCTGACACCCCTAGATAGGTAGGCCGACCCACTGAATTTAAACAAGCTGCTCATTCCTTCACCACATAACGAGAACAGATAGGGGGAAATTGGGTCACCTTGGCGAATACCCCTAGTAGGTTTGAAGAACTCAGAGTACTAGCCATTAACTCTGACAGAAAAGGAGACTGATTCAACACAAACCATGATTCGGTTGACCAGTCTTTCATCCAGTCCAAGTTTCAGCATAATGGCCTTCAAGTACACCCATTCGACACGGTCATAGGCTTTGGCCATATCTAACTTGATAGCACAAGCTCCCGTCTTTCCTTTCTTTCTTTTCAAATAGTGAACACTTTCATAGGCAGTGAGCACATTGTGAGTTATCAGGCGACCAGGGACAAAGGCACTCTGCTCTTTAGAGATAATTTCATCAAGAATTGGGCAAAGTCTGTTTGCCAGAACTTTAGAGGCAATCTTGTACAACACATTGCATAGGGCAATTGGGCAAAATTGAGTAAGTTCCTGCGGCTGTTTAACCTTTGGGATAAGCACAAGAACAGTTTGGTTCACTTCCTCGGGCATAGGCCACCTTCCAAGAATTTCCAGATAGCTTCACAGACTACCACTTTCAATAAGTCCCAGTGTTTGACATAGAAACCTGTAGAGGATCGTATACAGAAAACAAAATTTTTCCTACCGACGATAACCTTAAACTAGCCAAGATCTATACTATGCAGATATACTAATACGGAGGAGATCAGAATACATACCCTTGTAGACCGGAAGCATGATTACGTTCCCGCACAAACGTTGTCGGTGGAGATGACGACGCCGACCTCAGGGTCATGTAGTGGAAGAAGACAGCTCCCAACACCAAACAATGGTGCCTCGCGGTTCCACACACGTACGGTGTGGATGACGACCTCCGGGCTCTAGATCCAGCAGAGCAGCGGAAGCGGAAGATTGGATCTAGCAGCACGGCGGTGTGTGTATAGTAGAGAGACTTCCCTCCTCGTACGCAGCTCCAGAAACGGAACCACGCTCAAGGTAGGAGAGAAGAAGGAGATGGAGTGAATTTCCAGGCAAAGGGGCACCACTATATAAAGGGGAGGGAGGGCAGCCATCTTTGCTGGCCTGGCCATGTGGGACTATTCCCACATAGCCAGCCGCACCATGGTGGTGCGCCGGCCCTAGGTGGGCCCCATGTGGCCCACCTAGGCCGGCCGGCCTGCACCTCCCTTTTTTTCTTTTTTTTGGTGTTTTTCCTAATGGGCCTCTAAGGCCCATTTAGGTTTAATGCCTTTTAAATTCGAAATTAATTAAATAAAAATATATTTAATCATTAATTACACTAACTAATATTAAATACATATTATTTAATTCTTTCGAGCTCCGAAACATATTTCGTTGCCCTCGATCTCCATCGGACATGTCCAGAACACTTCTGGAGTCTCCGGTTTCTTTTCTCTCTTAAATCCAATCTAATCGTCACCCACCCTTAAGTGTGTTACCCCACGGTTCGGGATCACTCCAGACATGATCGAGACACGTTCTCCGATCAATGACTAACAGCGGGATCTGGATACCCATGATAGCCCCTGTGCGTCCACGAATGTCTTTCTATCGTTTGAACCTTTAGACGTCCAGTCTCCATCCTCTTGCCTAGCGATACTTAGATTGTCCGAGCGTCGTTCTCCGGTATCACGATTACCGAGCATGACCTCGTCATCGACAAATCTATCTTTACTCGTCTGTGATATTACATCCCCGTGACCTAGTCACATGCTTGCAAGCTCATTGATGTAATCTCACCGAGTGGGCCCAGAGTATCTATCCTGCTATGTGGATTGGCAATTCCCGCTCTTGATCACTCGCTTCTACTGCTTCCTTCCGATACCCGAAAGTGTCACCTTTATTGTCACGCTATATAAGACATGCCGTTTGATGCGATCAGCCGCACCTTCCAGAAGAGAGATTTGATATGATCTCACGGTCGAAGGTATGAACACTACGTTTCTATATTTTGGGTATGTCCATCAAATCATTCACCCAATGATATGACTCCGTTGTCAATCGACGTATTGTCCATGATCAGGAAACCTTGATCATCTGTTACCCAACGAACTAGTTAAATAGAGGCTACTAGGGACCTGGTTGTTTACATACCACACGTGTATTAATGTTTCCGCTTAATACAGTTATAGCATGGTATAAAACTTATTATGAACAATTGAGATATGACAAATAAAATCACTTTATTAATTGCCTCTAGGGCATATCTCCTTCAGTCTCCCACTTGCACTAGAGTACAATTTAATCTAGTTTACAACTTGGTAAAAGCTTAACACCTATAGCAATATTGGTGCATGCTTGTCTCGTGGAAGAGGAAGCAAGTCAACAAATCTCCCACATTGAGATCTGTATGTGCTTTGCAACACTTCTATGTCACCTAGTTTGACATCATCCCGTATCTTATGATAACGGTGAAATATATGTTTGTCGATGGAGTGAGACTCAAAATTTCGCAGCATGAGCCTTAAAAGTCTAAGAGATCTATTAAGGGAAACCAGGCATGCTCGGGAAAACTGCTCAGTCCAATCACACTTGCTACTTCCGAAATAGCCATATATTCCTATACCTATGTAGATCATGCGACAGTGCATTCATATGCAATTTCGCAAGCTAACCCTTCTACGATAGTGCATTCATATGCAACTTCGCAATCTAACCCTTTCTTCAAAACAAAGGACTTCTCCTGTATGAGATTTCTAGCCGTATGGGTCAGTGTCATAACTTGCATCATCGTAACCCTTTTACGGCAAGTTGTCTCTTCACTCTCACCCATACAAGAAACATATCTTCAGTTCTCTGTAGACACTGAAGGAAATACTTAACATTTGTTCATTGATCCATCCAGGGATCACTCTAGAACCCGTTCTTCAACCAAGAACTTGGGTCACACCAAGTCGAGTTTTCAGTATGATAGAATCTATGTCTGAGGCATAGAGGATGTCGGACATCCAGTTCTTTCAATAACTATCACTGAAACTTAATATTTTATCTAGTCATACAACCAAGAACCTTTTTCTTCGCTTGTTCTATTCTGAAACATTTCAGAATCTTGACCTAGAAAAATATTCCTGACCTAATGTTATTAAGCCCTCTTGATCTATACAAATTATAGATCTAAAGCCTAATACTCTAAACTTCATTCACAGAAAATTTAATCACTTAAATAATCATTCATACTTTACTAGAGGATCTGTATCATTCTCTATATGTCATTACATATAAAGTTTGGAATGACACCTAGCTCCCACTCAAATATGCCTTCCGCATATAAGACAAGGGAATTTCCTTTTAGCTCCCACTCAAATATGCCATTCACATATAAGATCAAGAAAAGCTACTTAGCTCCCACTCTCCTTTTATAAATGCAGGTTTCTTCAATTATTTTGGACGACTCCAAAATCCTTTGATCACATTATCAAAGTGAAGATTCCAGCTCCGATATGCTTGCTTCAGCCCATGAATGGACAACTGAAGTTTGCATACATGTCTAGCATCCTTAGGATCAACAAACCTACTTGTTACCGATTACAACTCTTCCTTAATGTTGCCATTAGGGAACATGGTTTCTTTATCCATCCATCAATTTCTCAATTGAAAATAATTGCTAGAACAATCCTAAACAGACTTAGGCATCGCCACTTGAGACAAAATCTCGTTGTGGTCAACTTTTGAATTTGTCGAAACTGTTTTACAAATCGATCCTTATAGACGGTTGCCTTTCCGTCAGTGTCTATTTTGTCATAAAATTCCATTTACTCTCAACGGCCTGGAGCCCATCAAGAAGATTTACCCAAGTCTTTACTTGGTAATGTACATGGATTTTATCTCGGATTATTATGGCTCAAAGCCATTTTCGGACTTAGGTCTACCATCGCTTCTTTGTAGTTCGTAGGTTTGTCATGTTCTATTAACATGATGTTCATAACAAGATTGTCGTACCACACAGTGCGGAACACATTCTCATACGCCTACGACCTTAGTATGAGCTCAGAGCATCATGATCATTTATCATCAGCTTCCTTCCAGTTGTGGAGGACGGTACCGGAACGTTTTCCGTTGCGCCACTCTGATGTCTGGAGAGAAAGTTCATTAACTTCGTCTTGCTCTACTCTCTTTCCCACTTATGCCCTTTGACAAGAAACTATTTCTTGATCAAGGTATGTTCCGGCAACAAATTTGCCTTTGTCATGAGAAATGTATCCAACTGATTTCTTAGATACTTTACAAAGATGAATTTATCCGTTTTAGGTTTGATCACATCAAAACACTAAAATATCAAAACGACAATCTAGGCTAAAAGCCATGCCATCACTCATATGGTATTGCCTCCACGGATTTAGATGGTTTCCTTATTATCTAACGTGAATGTTTTGTTTCTACCATATGACTTCAATGATCACAATAATTCGATAAGAGATTTTATTTACCACACACTATCCAATAGAGTGTGATTACGACGTCCTAACACACCATAACATTGTGGTGTTCCATGCGGCGTAATTTGTGGAACTCTTTTCACAAGTCTTCAAATGATATGCCAAACTCATAACTCAAATCCTTGTTTCCTCGATCTGTATCGCAGGAATTTGATTTTCTTGTTAAGTTTATTTTCTACTTCACTCCGAACTTGTTTAATCGAATCAAACTTTTCAGACCAGCATTTCATTAAGTGGATATGCCCATATCTACTCAAATCATTGGTGAAGTTTACAAAATAATGATTTCCACTACACGTTGAAATACTTCATTGATTCACACACATCGATATGTATGATTCTCAACAAGTTAGATGCCCGTTTCCAGAGAACGGTGTCTCAGTCATTTTGCAAGTGTCATAAGATCGAAATCTAAAGACTTGGAGTCCATCTGAATGGAGCTTCTTAATGCATATAACATTGACATGACTTAAACGTTAGTGCACAATAATGTGGTGTCATTATTAAGTTTGTATCTTTGGCATTAATGTTATAAATGTGAGAGCTACTACCATCTAGATTCAAATAACAACATTCCATTCATAATCGGTGTATGATCATTAAAGATATCACTCATAAATGTAGGACAACGATTTGTCACTAACAAATATGAATAATTGTCTCGCTAGAGGCAAGACACACTTATAATGATCATGCTAACAAGCGATCAATGGAATTTGTTCAAATCAAATTAATCCAAATGGTAGATGCAAAGTGAGTGTTATGGCCATCACAACATATTCACAACATATTGCCTGCCATCATCAACACACTCATTGTCTCCTCATCCTTCCAAGCTACTCAAGCAGAAAATCTTGTTTTCATAAAACATGACTAGTATCAAAGCTTAGTCACTGCTGCAAGTACTTGTTTAGGTAAAACATTCATAACTTGTATATCATATATACACATCATCATTGATGACTTCCCGGTGATTTGTTTCATCTTCTTGATTCTTCAACGTAATCAAGAATTCATGAAGGTGAATGATTCCCCTTGCATGACATAGTCTATGACAAAACATTTGCATCTGGCAACATTTTCTGTGATCCAGTGATCGAGCTGAGCGAGGCGTCTCAATGTCATCAAATATGACCAATGTCATCAAGTATGACTAGTGTCATCAAGTATGACCAATGTCATCAAGTATGACTGCCACGCGCTCCTTTAATGCGAGTGTTCTCTTCCATCTTGGTTGAGAAGAAAACCTGATTTACGGTGGATACAGATCATCAGTCTCAGCGACCATTCCAAAATGTTCGCGATCTGTCAACACGCACCCACAGTTCATTCTCTATGGCAGAGATCATAGCATACACTGGACTATGATGGAATTATCCGCACAAAACTTGATAATCCAAATTATCCTTTTGTTTAGCGGAATCTCCGGGTCTTTGTATTAAATAGAGCTAATGGTTTAAACAAGGAGTATCCTCAAGCTACGGTATAAAAATATGAAGTTTGGACCCAACCTTTTAAGTTTCTCAATCGCAGGAAAGCACCTAAGTTTAAAAGGTCTATCAAACAGGTTATTATCTACAAAGGTTTTGCAAAACATAAAGACTTTGTTCATAATAAAATATGGGTTCAAGTTTTAATAAAATAAAACTACTAGAACTCCCACTCAAGACGATTATCCCTCGCATCGTCTTAGTGATTACACAACCCCCATCCATTACACTACCCCCATCGATCAGGCAGATAGCATAACTTCAAAGGTAGACATCGTATATCGATCACATCACCGCATGTGACTCGTGCTTAACCTTTCGGTACTTGTGTTCCGAGGCCATGTCTGTACATGCTAGGCTCGCCATAACACCCTCTGACGTATTCGCGCGTGCAACGTGGCTTACACCCACTGTATGCGAACGAAGAGACGAGTGTAACCGCAATGCGGCGTACCCCGTAACGTAGAACTTTATTGGTGGTGCACGACAGAGGGAGAACACTATTATCGGAATTTTGGGAGGGATCATCTTATATTACTACCGCCGTGTAACTAATATATAGACATATATATACATACACAATATAAGATGCTCACAATCTACATAACATCTAAAATGAAATGTAATGCGACATGATATGGTCTCCTTCGCGCTGACAGTTTATAAACAATTTAATAAACCTACCTTGACCATATCACATTGCCCCTGCAAAATAAAGTTAGACGCTTTCTACTTTATCTTTTGCATGTTTTACGTGGCTGCTAGGGCTTCCGCACAAGAACCGTTTCTTACCTACGAAAACAACCACAACAGCGATAAGACAATTGTCTCTATTACACCCCTTTCGGGGCCCTCCATTGCAAATGATATATCAACTATTGTAGGAGATACAGACACCCGCCAGCCACATATACGGTACAAGCCGTATGTCAAGTGAACCAGTCTCGCGTAAGAGTACGCGTAAAGTCGGTCCGGACCGCTTCATCCGACAATACCGCGATATAAACAAGTACACGCGAGAGGGTAACAAATGTAGAATCGATGCCCACATTCAACATGTGTTCTAACCGTACAGATATATCTACGCATAGATTGGCTCTGATACCACTGTAGGGGATCGTAGACAGAAAACAAAAATTTTCCTACCGACGATAACCTAAACTAGCCAAGATCTATACTATGCAGATATACTAATACGGAGGAGATCAGAATACATACCCTTGTAGACCGGAAGTGGGATTACGTTCCCGCACAAACGTTGTCGGTGGAGACGACGGCGCCGACCTCAGGGTCGTGTAGTGGAAGAAGACAGCTCCCAGCAATAAACAATGGTGCCTCGCGGTTCCACACACGTACGGTGTGGATGACGACCTCCTGGCTCCAGATCCAGCAGAGCAGCGGAAGCGGAAGATTGGATCTAGCAGCACGGCGGTGTGTGTATAGTAGAGAGACTTCCCTCCTCGTACGCAGCTCCAGAAACGGAACCACGCTCAAGGTAGGAGAGAAGAAGAAGGAGATGGGGTGAATTTCCAGGCAAAGGGGCACCACTATATAAAGGGGAGGGAGGGCAGCCATCTTTGCTGGCCTGGCCATGTGGGACTATTCCCACATAGCCAGCCGCACCATGGTGGTGCGCCGGCCCTAGGTGGGCCCCATGTGGCCCACCTAGGCCGGCCGGCCTGCCCCTCCCTTTTTTTGTTCTTTTTCTTTTTGATGTTTTTCCCTAATGGGGCTCTAAGGCCCATTTAGGTTTAATGCCTTATTAAATTCGAAATTAATTAAATAAAAATATATTTAATCATTAATTACACTAATTAATATTAAATACATATTATTTAATTCTTTCGAGCTCCGAAACATATTTCGTTGCCCTCCGATCTCCATCGGACATGTCCAGAACACTTCTGGAGTCTCCGGTTTCTTTTCTCTCTTAAATCCAATCTAATCGTCACCCACCCTTAAGTGTGTTACCCCACGGTTCGGGATCACTCCAGACATGATCGAGACGCGTTCTCCGATCAATGACTAACGGCGGATCTGGATACCCATGATAGCCCCTGTGCGTCCACGAATGTCTTTCTATCGTTTGAACCTTTAGACGTCCAACTCCATCCTCTTGCCTAGCGATACTTAGATTGTCCGAGCGTCGTTCTCAGGTATCACGTTTACCGAGCATGACCTCGTCATCGACAAATCTATCTTTACTCGTCTGTGATATTACATCCCCGTGACCTAGTCACATGCTTGCAAGCTCATTGATGTAATCTCACCGAGTGGGCCCAGAATATCTATCCTGCTATGTGGATTGGCAATTCCCGCTCTTGATCACTCGCTTCTACTGCTTCCTTCCGATACGCGAAAGTGTCACCTTTATTGTCACGCTATATAAGACATGCCGTTTGATGCGATGAGCCGCACCTTCCAGAAGAAGAGATTTGATATGATCTCACGGTCGAAGGTATGAACACTACGTTTCTATATTTTGGATATGTCCATCAAATTATTCACCCAATGATATGACTCCGTTGCCAACCGACGTAATTGTCCATGATCAGGAAACCTTGATCATCTGTTACCCAATGAACTAGTTTAAATTGAGGCTACTAGGGACCTGGTTGTTTACATACCACACGTGTATTAATGTTTCCGCTTAATACAATTATAGCACGGTATAAAACTTATTATGAACAATTTTGATATGACAAATAAAATCACTTTATTAATTGCCTCTAGGGCATATCTCCTTCAAAACCAACCGTAAAGTCGTCAGGCCCAGGGAAGGAATTGGGCTACATCATGAAGAGGGCTTCTTCAATTTCAGAGGCGGGGTAAGGTTTGCAGAGCTGCTCGTTCATCTCACTCGTGACATTGTGAGGAACAAATGCCAGGATATCAGAGGGATCGGTACCTTCTTGTGCATGGAAGAGTTTCTTGTAGAAGTTATTTGCCTCTTGTTCAAGCTCCTTTTGATCAAAACACATGGAGCCATCCTCTTTCCTAAGGACATTAATACGATTAAATCACAAAAAAAAAAGAAACCATAGAGAGCAAACAGACAACAAGACTAACTATAACAAAACACTTAACCTAATCATACTTGACACATGCTCATACATCAACAGAGTAACTTGAGCAAAAATAGTCGCGGGGCGGCTAGTTGAACTAGAGTGTGCAATGCGGGTAGACTCAGTATGTGAGTCAGAGCAATGCACCAATGTAAAGCTTCGTATGGAACTGCGGAATGAGTTTCAACACGATGGGCCGGCCCTGGACCGTGATTTTCTTCCACACCTCAGAGTCCTATTGCGAGAGTTCCACCTTGTTGGCAACTAAGTGCACTTATCCAAGCATTAAGCCTTGGGGTCGCTTGCACACCGGTGCCAATAGTCAACTTTGGTGTTGTTGTAGATGATGACGATCAAGGTAAGGTCGACGTGTTGAGAGCCAGGCCCATGCTGAGATCTATGGGGACAACGACCTTGTCGATGCATCCGATGTTTAGCGTGGCATCAAATATCCATAGCTGGGCCGACTTCTGATGGTACGCGACAAATACGACGTGCAAGGTAATGCCAACGTGGTGATGGCTAGCCAGAGCATGATGTAGAACAATGTGACGGAACACACCAACGGTTGGTTGTGCTTCCGACGACAGGACGATGGGCATACGTGGATGTTGTTGTCAGGGCCAGACAAACCAAATTTGGGTTATGGGCAAGGTTTTGGTTCCCGAATTTAAAAAAATCCCGAGGGGGCTCGGGATTCTCGGTTACCGCGGTAACCGAGAAATCCTGGATGGTTACCGGACAAATTAAAAATCCAAATTTTGAATTCAAATTTGTCCAGAAAGGATATTTCGGCTCTAAACTCAAACTGGACAAACCTTCCCTGTGGCCTAGCGGTATGCCTCTGTTCTGTGAACTACGCACCTAGTGGGTCTCAAGTTCGATCCTTGGTACTAACTTTTTTTCCGTATTTTTGGAGATTTAATCTTGCACGAGATAATAATACTACTAAAAATAGATTGACGAAACGGGAAGTCGAACCCGTGACCGCACAAGAGAGAGCAGCGAGTACCTGCCAACGCACTACATCTCTTACCATTCTATTATATTGACAGTAAACCTTCTTGAGCCAATTCGGGGCGTTCAAATTCAAAAATTTCAAAAATCTCGAAATTATTTGACCGGTAAGCACATTTCCCATGGGTGCCCGGGAAGTCCGGTAACCGCCCGGTAAGTCGAAATCCCGACCGGTAACCAAAACCTTGGTTATGGGTCAAGTCAAACCGATATAATTTACACTAAACTCTTATCCTTCCGTATAATTTTTCATTATTATAGTACAATTTTTATAAACTGCATCCTTGCCATATGTAGTTAGCACACATAACTAAATATAAGTTTTTACTAATATTGATTTTACCCCTTCTTTGTCTTGTAAAATATATTAAAAATACATTTACATTTTGATGAATTTAAATATATTTTGCAAAAGAACACTATGATTAGATGTTTGTATAGACATATGCTAAAAAGAATAGAAAGAAATTGCGTGCCTCCTTATTTTTTTGCAGTTCCATTAGGATCTAATTATTTTTAATATTTTGGGAGACGTATGTACTGAGTACAGTCTAACAAGTATCTTAATAGCACTTTCTAAGAAATCATAAACTCTATGATGTGGTAATGGCTTTAGGCAAAGCTAGTAATCATTCTTTTGCTTCCCTCTAAGTGAAAAGGGAAATAAACACAACTTGATCGCGATGGGTCTACATCTTTCACACACATCATACTGTATAATTCAGTAAATGTGTTCAAGTGCATACATGCATTCTCATAAGTTGAACAAGCAAACCGGTTATGTTGGACTAAGTTTTAGGATATTAGACTTAGTCTCATAGTTCTGCGCTGCAACAACAAGTTTAGTGATGGGTAAGTCATTAAGAGTAGCAAACTCTTCAAGCTTCTTGGTTGGCATAATACTATTTTTTTTGGTTATCTAATAAGAACAAAAGGTACTTTTTTGGATTATTAATAAGCTAAACAAGAATAAACTAAGAAAAATTAATAAACTAATACAAAATGTAAGAAAACTAAAAAGGACTCTAATGACCTTACCAATGTAGCATAATTCCTTCCCGGCAACATCGTAAAAAAAAGGGTTGATACGTTATATCCGGTTTTTCAGATGTATTATGTAGCTTTTTGGCTAAGAGATCCTAGATTTATCGAATCTGGTAAGTAAGTTCTTGGCAAGGTATTTCTAACAAGTCTAAGAAAGTTTAAATAAATTTTGTTTACCAGACCAGTCTTGTTCTTGAAAAGGGAATGTATCAATGGATAAAATAGGCCAGGGGTTAAGATTTCACACATGCAGCTATGCATAAAGATATGGGACAATAAAAATAATATTAAGTACTGTTAGTGATGAATCATTCATATGATAGCAGGTATATATGAGAGCAATGTGTCCTTCTGACACCATATAATTACTGCCGCAACACTATTGATTCATCTATCCAACCTCGACCCTATTCCGAATTACGGGGATGCCTCAATTATTAAGAATAAACACACAAAAATATTAAGTTTAATGGTGTTATTATTGTTCTCGAGATAATCACTTTCAACTATTGAACTCCCCTTTCTTTCACCGGGTTTTCACACATAGCCTTCCATTTTTCTCTTCTCGTGTCTCTACCTTGATCACTCCTTGAGGTCTTGGGTACCTGACAAGTCCTATGAGCGAGGCATAGAAAAGAGACATACATATGCAACATATAGAACTATTTAAACTAATATCCCATGAATAAGATAGCACAAACACTGCGAGGCTAGGCCTCAGCTCGAGTGGACTACTCACAAACCGCGATAATATCCGTAATAGGCCTCAACACTGTGTAAAATTGTACTTAAAGATAAACGATTGATAATTATTACAATGTTGTTAATCGTGATAAGATCTAGATTACAAGTAGATTACGGGTATGAACATGGCTATGGGAATGGAGATGGTGATGGACCGCAGCAACGCTTCATGGAGGATGAATGGTTGGTGGCTCTCTTTGGTTGCTTTCACCGCTCTTTCTTTTAGTGACACCTGCCGGAATTAGATTTTCGGGCGTCCTCTTATGTGAACTAGATCTAGACCCTTTCATGAAAGTTTCTTGGTTTGACCTCGGAGCCAACCGACATAGGTATGGTCCCGTACGGTGGTGTGTGACCGTACCACTTGTCGTTAAATCTTATGAGGCTTCAATTTGGGCCCTCGTCAACTTGAGCAACTCCCAGTTAGGTGATTCTTCCCATATACGTAAGAAAACTCCCAACTTGGGCAACTTGATATTCGTCATTAATCCGTCCAAAATAGTAAGAAAATAATTTAAAAGGAGATTTGCAAAATAAACTTTACATTAATGATTAGTGGCACGTACAGAGTTAATATACCGTCATTTCCGTGACAAATATACGGTTTTAACATAGATAAAGATTTATATAATTTACATGATGACACGTCTAGACAAAGTAACCAAACGCAGTCTAGAAAAAATATAGTATCAATGTAGAAGTAAGAGATGAACGCCAAAAGAAGTGCATACAAACTGAGCATACGTGAAGAGGAGAGGGCGCAACTGTTCAACACAAGATAAAGGTTGTACCTAGGCGGAACCATGGTTAACAAAATGAACTCGCAACCGAACCAGCGAGACAATCGGTTTAGATTGTCACCGATTGAAACCAGACTATTCAAGCAATTTTTTTAAAACGACCTCATATTCTGCCTGAAAGATCACAAATGTCGCCTAAAGGGAAGGAGTGAATATGCGACTTGACATAAAAAGGTTTAGGTTTGAATAAATGCAAAATAAAACTAACGTTGATTTATGAATCGCAAAATCTAAACCCACTGGGCTAAAAAATGTGCACTAAAGACTTATGCTAAACAAGATATACTCCCTCCATATCGGTTTATATGATGCAATTCCAAAACCAGGTTTTCCCAACAATAAACAACAATTAGCATTAATTAAGAGCAGTTAATGTTGGGTTTTGGCCTTTTCCAAGAACAATAAGAAAACCGATTGGGTTTGACCTTTCCCTAATTAATGCTGGCATTAAATATGAGAGTGTTAATTGGGTGAAATATTGGGGAGATAAATTTTGCATGGCCAATCTCCATTCACCTAGGTCTCAGAGATTTGCCAAATGCATCCTATAAACCGGTATGGAGGGAGTACTACTAAATGATAGCAAGATATATAACTTCAAGCACGATTGTTATCACAAAATAAATGCTCAAGCAAGGAGTTCAGGTATAAATAACCGAGACATGCGGACCGAAGTTCACTTCCCAATGGAAACTAGTTTCTGTTGGAGAGGTGTTGTGGAACAATTCTCTCCAACAGACACAATGCTTCTCCTTATTTTTCTCGTGCCTAGTGAAATCATAGGAAATATGTAATAATAATTGTATGGATGAGTAAAAAAAATTAAGAGATGTTCCTGACGTAACATGCAACCCATCTCAGACAATCCGACCCGGTCCAAAAATCCCGGGCCTGGTCGGATCAGGCTTGCCCTCGGGTCGGACCTGGCCGGGCTTGGGCTTACAACAATGCCATTTAGGTCGGGATCAGGCCCGACCGTTCAGGCCTGGTCGGGCTTTTTTTATATTCTTATCGGGCTTGGGTTTGAATTTTATGGCATGATGGTTGTGCTGTGTAGGGCTCAAGCTTGAGGTTTCAGCTTCGGCCTTTTTTAGGCCCGTCCTGAAGCCCGACCCAGCCCAAGTTTTGCTCAAGTCTAGTTTTGAGCTACACTGATGGGAAAGAAGGTGCTTTTTATAGGGGACGGGAAAGAGGTGTTTGATTTCTCCTACTCGGTTGGCCGGCCGCGCCTGATAATCAAATCGACTATGCCAATGCAACATCACGGCTTGAAGCCATAACCAAAAGTAACTTTATTTAGGCTAGTTCCCGTACTTATGGCTCTGTCACAACTCAACGGCATATATGCTGCCACAACACTCGGAAACATGTTATCGTTGTTTCAAAGTAATACCACCATTTCAAATTATAAGATATTTTAGATATATATCAATGTGAACTACTTACATACTGAAATGTGTGACACATTGAAAAAAACGCGTCACATATGTGTGAATCAGAAAAAAAGTTTAACATTTTATGTTTAGGAACTAAGTGAGTATTAGCGAAATGGCATCTTTGCTCTTAAACATTTATTTGTGTGAATGTGCTCCTAAACATCTCGATGTTTGTTAGCACCTAGTACAATAGGCATCGTATTTCACACAGCAACATAAAACTGGGCATATACGTGCGCATCGAGTAGCCAAAGCACAGGAAGAAGAAAGGGCGACATGTACAAGCACACATTAAACCAGAAACACGATACTTGGCACAAACGATAACAGCTTCATTAATCAGTACTCCAGTACTCCATGCATTTGAACGGATACGCACATTACATACCCATGGAACATTTGACCATACACCAGAAATGACAGATATCCAAAGCGGGTTCGGAATGTAAATATTGGCAAGTTTTACGGTACCTTTTACTACTCCCAAAAAGTGACTAGTATGATTTGGATGTACGGTTGAGATTCAGCGTTAAAGATTAGGCCCAACAGGCCCAGCAAACTGTAAAAGTTTAGAAAAAACTGTGACACGTGTGCACAACATAATTGGTCAAATATAGTCGACGCACTTTGTATTTTGCACACGCGTGCACTCGCCTACCTCCGATCCCTGCATACATTTTCTGATCCTGTATGAATACCACGGACACAAACTTACAGATGCAGAAAAAAAATGTTTTGCTAAGCAAGGAATACAACAGTTCGGGCTCATTCAGGCTGACGCATCACGTTGCCAAGCATGTGGAGTACGTCGACTCACAAGCTCCGGCAATGTCGTCTTTATCAGTCGCTGTGGTGCTCCCCGAGTCCAGCAACTGCTGCTTCTGGCCGCGCTCGGTGTTGTTCCCGCCGTTTGACCAGTTTACGCCCAAGCGCAGCCTCACCTGATGTGGCCGCCGTCGGCTGCCGCAACGGCACTGTCCAAGCCGCGACCTTCACGCTCCATAGGAAGGAGAAGTGCTGGAGGGAGAGGAGGATGGGAAGCACGTGTACCAGCGTCATCCATGCGCTCTCGTCGATGAGGACCACCGGAACGCGGCGGCGACACGGCGAACACGTGAGGGAGGCGAGGTGGACCTGTTAGGGTACGAGGTGAAGCTCCACGGATCGGCGGCTGGTGGGAGGCGAGCTTAGGTGAGACTTCGGGATGGTGCGTGATGGCACTCTCGTCCACCGGGATTCGGAGCTCAGGAGCGGCCGGCGGCAGGAACTAAGATAGACGGCCAAGGTGAATGCGGCCGGCGGCTGGTCTATCGCGACAGAGGAGGGGGAGGATGTTGTCCCTTTTTTTTCGAACGACATCACATGACCGAGCAGATTAGGAATGGACGCTAGGGGCTTTTTGGGCCGGGGCCTGTCTACGTGATTTTCTTGTGTCGTGCCAGATTTGCTCGGTAGTATGATTTGTACTAGTCACATTTTTAACACCAGTATGAATTGTTTTAAGCCATTCGATGCACGAAAATGGATGGTTGTTATTCATTTGAGGGTATCATAAAAGAACTCTAAATATTCCACGATTCCAGCTGCGCCTGTTGCCGGAAGAAGCGCGCACGTACACTCCGACGAGCTGGAGCAGTGCGTAGCCATCAGCTGCGCAAGAAGATAACAGACGAACAGGAAGCGGAAAGGAAAACACGCGACGCGGATCAAGAAAACGGGACACCGCCGAACATGAAACCAGCGACGGCGCCACCGAAGGTGCGTAGCAGGTAGAAGTAAAGCCTGGGGACGGCCTCAAACGCCGCCCGCGAGATGTAGATCCCTGCGGCGCCCGGCGCATGCATCATCGCCACCGGCCAGAAGAAGTAGGCGTACACGGCCACCACGACCGCCAGGATCACGGCCGGAATCATCGGGTCACTTTCGAGTGGGTGAGGATGATCTCGTGCTTGTCCCTGGAGCCTGGAGTGGCCGGATTAGTAGACTCGGATCGATAGGCAGGAAATGAGGTATGGAAGGTGGCTCACTGAGCGTCGGTTTGGTGGGTTCTTATACAGGAATCCAGGCCTCCAGCGTAGTCTGCAACTCTGCATGCGCACCGCCTCCCGGCTGGCCGCGAACGCGCATTGGCTCATTTCGAAAGAGAGACATAAAGTGTCAATTTACTTTCTTTTCATAAAGTAAATAAATAGTAGCAATTCTTGCTTTTGAAAAAGCATACGAAGACAGCCTGCACCAACATTTTCTTTTACGACCTACGACATTGCACAAAAAGCTGATGCAAAGGACATTGGCTGCATGCGCTGGGAGCTACCGAGGCAGGAGTTAACTTTTGCTGCGACCTTTGAGACTCGTTGTGACGTTTAGGGACTAGTGCGCCACATCCTTTAATTGGTGGACCTTGCTACATCCTTTAGACTAGTCATAGTGGGGAGTAACTTCAACTAGTAACATACACATATTACTAGACTATGTTACTACCCTCATAGTGCAAAGTAACAAAGGGGTGGTGTCATATATGGTCTCATTTATTACTCTATAGACTCAATTTTTCTTGAAAAGTGTGATGTTACTAGTGTTACAAGTAACTAGCTAAGTTACTCTATTTGCATCTCTCCTCATTAATTACATGCCACATAGGATTTTTTGCTTAGGTGGCATCTATGTTACTAGTGAAGTTACTCCCACTATGGGTAGTCTTATGCATACCAGATTTTCTATAATAGTCACTAGGTGATACGGTGATGATCACCAGTTTATTATGCCATAGTCACCAGACTATTTTGCCATAGTCACTAGTCGCCAAGTTATTCTAGTTATGAGATTTCCTATACTATATTTCGAAACAATAGTAACCAGGTTATTCTGCCATAGTCACCAGGCTATTCTAACATAGTCACCAGATTATTCTAGGTACCTATTTTCCCATACCAGATTTTCTATAATAGTCACCAGGTGATTCGGTGATGATCGCCAGTTTATTATGTGGTAATCACCACGCCACAACATTACCACCATACATGCGATAGCCAGATCATTGACAACTTACCAGTTGGTTTCTGGTTCCTGGTTATCACGCAAAGCTGCCAAATCTCTAGAAAAACAAAACACAACTTGTTCAAAGGCAGAGGAAGGCCTCGAGGCAGGCATACTCCACCGGCTAGATCAGGTTTCATAGCGGCGCCCGATCCGGCCCGCTTCCTACTTAAAAAACTTTTGGTTAGCTTTAGAAAATTGATGCTCATTTGCTCAGTTTGTGCTACGTAAGCCTTTGGCGGGACTAAGTGGGCCGCCGCTTGACACCCTTACGGCTAGACGGATGGCATGGGTCACGGCCGGACGGCGTGCAGGTCGTAGTGCGCCGGCAGCATGCGGCAGTTGTGGGAGAACCCGTTCCCCACAAAGATGACCGACGGTTCGGCAAGGAAGCGAAGAGCGCGGTGAGGATGGGGTCGATGTTGACCTGGGCGAGGTGAAAGACGAGCCTGCCTTGGCCTGCGCAGAGCTTCATGGTGGCAGGTGGCGGCGGCCACTGCCCATCGCCGTCCTTCCTCGACGACGTCTCTGGCATGCAGCCGGACTCGCTCCCGGGAGCCTCATGGCTGACCTCGTCCTGCTCCTTGAGCTCCCCGACCCCGACGACACCTCCTCCATCACCGCCGTCTACGCGGTCTCTCCCGCATCCATCTGCAACCCGACTTCATCATATCTCGACCTCACTTGAATCTGCTAAAAAATTGGAGCAGGGAGAGCTAATTTGTGCATCGGGAAGAGAGATGGAAGAGAGAAGGGCCACACATACTGAGTTTTGTGTGGCTGGGAGCGAACGAGCGAGAGGATAAGGTGGGAAAATCTGTTGAAAAGAGATCAGAGATGCGGAGTCACGCACCGTACGGGAGGCGTTCGGTGGGCACGTCTGTATAATAGAATAATCGTTAATTGGTTCATACTGCACTAGTGATACTAGGAGGTTCTACTCCGTTCTTTTATGAAGTTTGGGTAATTACTATACGAGCTAAAACAAGTGTATATAACTCCAGTAAAAATGCACGAATGGCAAAAACGCAAGATTGTATGCCATGTTCATTTCAATTCTACATGATTTCGTACACACAAACTTTGTTTGATCGTAACATGAAAAATACAGGATTGAAAAAAGATTTGAGTTCATGCTACATTTCCTTTGAAATCTAGTACACACTAATACATGTCTAGGTACATCCAAATTTTGACAAAGCAAAGACATCCTTTTCCGTACGGAGGGAGTACAAAAGATTTCTTAGTAAAAAATTCACACGGGATTCAAGTCTACAAATCAAACAATCATATAGAATTTCTTTTCTATGGTTTTAAATCCTCCAAAATTTATATCCTCGCCCTTTAAAGAGGACACCACCGGCGTGGAGCTGCTTCCGTCGGGTTGGCTTGTGCTGCTCAGGTACCAGCTGTTGCCGTTACCGGTGTAGTAGGTGGCTGTGTTGGCAACGCTGATGCCGCTGCCCGTCTGCCCACAATGCAGTCAGTGGCGGAGCTAGGGGGACCAGCAGGGGCCTTGGTCCCCCCTATGCCATGCAACATCAAGCTAATTTTTATAAATAAGCAAGGTTAAAAAGAATTTCAGAGAAAATCACTATTGTTGGCCCCCTAATGGATGATTACCATGCTTTGGCCCCGTTGATCTTTATTCCTGCCTCCGCCCCTGAATGCAGTAACAACATGCCACGACGAACACGACAGCACAACAACGACGCCTTGACCTGCACTAGCTCCTCCCCGAGCCATTTCACTAGCCACCGGAGCAATATCACCTAGCTAGTGGGCAGTGCAACTCGGTTGCTTCTGGTGTAAAGGGGAGTTATATTTTTTTTCGAGAGACGTGTGTGCTTTATTAATCAATGAGACATAATGTCAATACAAATGTTTCCCAAATACAATACGGGGCACACCACGCCACACACTATAGCCACTACACTTATGAACGAGTCAAAAGATGAGCTACAGTTCTGCGCACGTCTATAACTAGAAAGAAAAAGAACAAACCGAGACAGAGGAGATCAAGTCTTTGATTTCTTAAATCACCGAGCCCACAATTAGTGATGTCTCTTCGAACTGATGATGTGTTGGACCAATCAAGAGACAATCATTAGCCCATCAAATTTTGTCAAGACCTTCATCTCTACTAGGGCAAAATATTATTGAGTTAGTGTTCACACAATATCATAGAATATTACCACCACATCCTTACAACGTAGATAAAATACTACTACATGATTTATTAAATTCATCGAAAAACTAGGGTTCCTCCATCTCTCCAAAAACTAAGGTAATTAATTACTTGGACATGGAGGCACAAGACGTCATCAAAATACCCATATGAAGTGCGTATTAATGATTAAAATGGTACATGTATTAATCCACAATAAAGTTTTGGATTACAATAAAGTTGTGGCGGTGAACTAGTAGGGCAACTCCATGTGGGGGCTGGCCTTATTTACTTGGATCCATGCCCTCACTCTCAAGTCGTATGTCCCCATATACTAGGTGCTTCTTGGGTCTTTCCACTTCACTGGTGAAGTCGGAACTCATGATCCCACCGAATTCTTTGGTGAAGTCATGATCTTCCCCCAAAAAAATTGAACACCTTTTTCCGTTGTTCACTCTAACTTGCTTGCTGAAGTTGATAGTGAATCATAGTATAAGTTATCTTTTGATCTTTTGTGTTACTTGTCTTATTCATCGACATTTTGGGTGCAAACTAGCAACTATGTCCCTTTCCACAATGCGTTCAAGAACATTGTTACTCCTATAATCGTTATTCTGAGGCATAGGGCCAATTTATGGGCCCAAGACATGGAGCTATTGGTTCAACAATTCGGAGAGAATTGCTAAAGTCTCTGATTTCTCTCCCCATTTAGCAGTGGTTGTGGATGGGAAAACACACGCTTAGGTCACATGCATTTCTTGGTGCCTGGAAATTAGAGAATTAAATGAGAGTCATTAAACCATTTTATCTCTCACCTTTTCTTTTTAGCGGGTGATTGTGGAGTGGAAAGATTAATTAAATTGTGTTGCCTACCCCCCCCCCCCCCCCCCCCCCCTTCGTTTTAGCAGTGGTTATGGAGAGGAAAAGATACTCCCTCCTTCAACGAATAAGTTACTTCTAACTTTTGTGTTAGGTCAAAATATTAAAATGTTGACCAACTTTATAGAGAAAAGTGGCAGTATTTATGACATAAATAAGTATCACTAGATCCATTTTGAAATGTATTTTATTATATACCAATTTGATGTCATGTATGTTACTTCCTATAAAGTTAGTCAAAAATTTAAAACTTTGACTAGGATAAAAATCTAGAATTACACTTACTCGTGGAAGGAGGGAGCATGCATAAGTCACATGCATTTGTAGGTGAAATTATACAATTAAAATGGTGAGACAGCTATGCGAGAGAGAACATAGGGAAGTTACATTATAATTTATGTAACTAAATAGATGGGCCTTAAATACACGAAAAATCTCAAAATGCTCAAGGGACTTAGAATACCAAATGGAGGAAGTACATATTAGTAGATATATGCTTACAATGCCTCTTTACACATATGAGTCCGCTGTTCAAGATATCTTCCGATATTCCAATAAGCCGGCCGATTTATCGCTTACCGGTGTGTGACCGATAAGATTGTAGAATTGTGAAATTGGCGGCATTGGTGGATGTATTATTGAGCCTCATGGGCGAGTATATATAGCGTACAAGGGACCGACTTGAAGTACAAGACAAGTTAGGGAATAGATGGAAATAGATCCTAACTCTATCCTAGACTACCATATCGAACCGTACACATATACTCTAACATCCCCCCGCAGTCGTAGCGGTAGCGTCGTGAACAACTGGAGCGTCGCGGACGGTCAGACTGGAGAGAAACCGAAGTAGACCAGTGTGCTGACATCCCCCCGCAGTAGGAGCGGGATCGTCGTGGACGGTGTCGCGGCGCGGAGCTTGGACTATAGAGGAAGCTGATGAGGAGCTCAAGCGAAGTGGTAGCCCTTGTTGCCGATGTCGAGAGAGCCGAGAGCGTTAGGCGGTGCAGCCTTGGTCGTGGTAGCCGTGCGAGAGGTTGTCGTGGTCGATGTCGTGTGATACGTCTCCAACGTATCCATAATTTCTGTTGTTCCATGCTTATATTATACCATTTGCTACATGTTTTATATACACTTCGTATCACTTTTATGCATTTTCTGGGACTAACCTATTAACAAGATGCCACAGTGCCAGTTCCCTGTTTTCTGCTGTTTTTGGTTTCAGAAAGTTACTTCTGGAAATATTCTCGGAATTGCACGAAACAAAAGGCCAAGTCCCTATTTTTCTAGCACGTACACGGAGTCCGAAGGAGAGACGAAGGAGAGCCACGAGGTGGCCAAACCACGTGGCGGCGCGGCAGTGGGCCCAGCCGCGCCTGCCTGTGGTTTGGGCCCCTCGGGGTCCGCCGACATCGCCCCTTCGCCTATTTATTCCCCGAGATGTGAAAACCCTAAAACACCGAGCCTTTCATCCAGAACATATTCGCTGCCGCCGCCGTCGTCAACCCTAACTCGGGGGGTTTCTGAAGCTCTTCCCGGCACCCTGTCGGAGAGGGGAATCATCACCGGAGGGCTCTACATCGCCATGCCCGCCTCTGGAGTGATGCGTGAGTAGTTCATCCTTGGACTATGGGTCCATAGCAGTAGAAGGATGGTTGTCTTCTCCACTTGTGCCATCATGTTTAGATCTTGTGAGCTGCCTATCATGATCAAGATCATCTTATTGTAATGCTACATGTTGTGTTTGCTGGGATCTGACTTATATTGATACCTATGTGGAGCTGAATATTATATTATCATGTCTATGTCATTTGTGATCTTGCATGCTCTCCGTTACTTGTTGAAGCCTTGGCCAAGTGAATACTTGTGACTCCAAGAGGGGGTATTTATGCATGATAGTTGGGTTCAACCTCTATTTAACCTGAGATAGTGACAGCAAGTTCTAAGGTTGTAGATGTGTTGTTGCCACTAGGGGTAAAACAGCAATGCTTTATTCAAGGATGAATGTATTGTTTACATTACGCACATTACTTAATGCAATTGTCTGTTGCTTGCAACTTAATACTGGAAGGGGTACGGATGTTAACCGGAAAGTGGACTATTTAGTCATAGATGCATGCTGGATAGCGGTCTATGTACTTTGTCGTAATGCCCAAATGAATCTCATAGTAGACACCACAGCTCACACATGCATGTTATATGCACTTATCAATTGTCAATTGCCCAGCTGTAATTTGTTTACCCAGCATGTTAGTTATCTTATTGGAGAGACACCACTAGTGAACTGTGGACCCCGGTCCATTCTTTTACATCTGAAATACAATCTACTGCAATCATTGTTCTCTACTGTTTTACGCAAACAAACATCATTTTCCATTCGATACGTTTAACCCTTTGTTTTCAGCAAGCCGTGAGATTGACAACCTCACTGTTAAGTTGGGGCAAAGTAATTTGGTTGTGTTGTGCAGGTTCCACGTTGGCACCGGAATCCCTGGTGTTGCGCCGCACTACACTCCTTCACCAACACCTTCGAAGCAAACCTCGTTTTCCTACTGGTTCGATTAAACCTTGGTTTCATACTGAGGGAAAACTTACTGCTGCACTCATCATACCTTCCTCTTGGGGTTCCCAACTGATGTGTGACGTACAAGCATTGTTTCTGGCACTATTGCCGGGGAGATATTCCCTCGTCAACTTAGAGCCACCATCGTGGTCGGGGTTGCCGGTGTCGAGGTAGACGCAGAAGAAGCCGCTTGCGCATAGTACGCGAGGAGAGTGACGGGGACGCGTCGAGGCAGTCGTCGAGGATGCCGATGCCGGGGACGACGCAGTACGAGTCGTCGAGGACGAGGTGCGGCCATTGTTTTGCCGGAACAAGGCGCACGTCGGGGACGAAGGCATACTCGGTTTTGCCAGAACCGAGTACGCATAGAAGAAATCGGTGACGTGGTCGAGGCAGTCGTAGAGGAGGAAGTCGATGCCGAAGACGTTGTCGAGGCCGATGTAGACGAGGCGCCGACCCAGGCTTGCCAGACCCGGGGACACGTCGGGGACGAAGGCACGCACCGGTGTTGCCAGTACCGTGCATGCGGGGGCAGGGACCACCGTGAACCATACGCCAGCGTCGGAGGGGCCAGCAGAGGAGGACTCGACGACGATTGCGGCGCCAATCAGTGATGACGTGAAACACACGTTCGTTGGGAGACCCCAAGAGGAAGGTATGATGTAGTCAGCAGCAAGTTTTCCCTCAGAAAGAAACCAAGGTTATCGAACCAGTAGGAGCAGCAACTCTTCAGAAGGTTGTCAACGGCGCCAGAAAAATAGCTGTCGCAAGGAGTCTGGACTGTTGGCGTGGAATCTGCACACAACACAATCAAACTACTTTGCCCCAACGAAACAGTGAGGTTATCAATCCCACTGGCTTGCTGAAAACAAAGGATTAAACGTATGGTGTGGAAAATGAGTATTAAATTGCAGAGAATGAAAAAGAAACAGTTTGCAGTTTGTGATTGTTTAATCAGTGTAAAAGAATGGACCGGGGTCCACAGTTCACTAGTGGTGTCTCTCCATAAAAGATAACTAACATGTTGGGTAAAAAAATTACAGCTGGGCAATTGACGAATAGTGAGCGCATGACAATGCATATACATGATATGTTGACTACTATGATATTTAATTGGGCATTACGACATAATACATAGATCGTTATCCAACAGCATCTATGACTAATAATCCACCGCCGGGTTGTCATCCGAGTCCCCCGTTGGTATTAAGTTGCAAGTAACGGATAATTGCATTAAGTAAAGTGCGTAATGTAAACAAACACATATGTCCGTGGACATAGCATCGTTAGGTTATCCCTAGTGGCAACAGCACATCCACAATCTTAGAACTTTCTGTCACTGTCCCAGGTTAAACGGAGACATGAACCCACTATCTAGCATAAATACTCTCTCTTGGAATTACAAGCATCTACTTGGCCAAAGCATCTACGAGTAACGGAAAGAATGTAAGATCTTAAATAACATATAAGATAGATTGATAATCAACTTGACATAATATTCAATATTCATCGGATCCCAGCAAACACAACATGTAGCATTACAATAATATGATCTTGATCATGTAGGGCAGCTCACAAGATCTAAACATGATGGCATGATACGTCTCAAACGTATCTATAATTTTTGATGTTCCATGCTGTTATTATATCAATTGCTACATGTTTTGGTTACACTTTATATCATTTTTATGCATTTTCTGGGACTAACCTATTAACAAGATGCCACAGTGCCAGTTCCCTGTTTTCTGCTGTTTTTGGTTTCAGAAAATCTATTAAGGAAATATTCTCGGAATTGGACGAAACAAAAGACATCGTCAATAATATCACGAGGAGATCACGGAGTCCAAAGGGGAGTCGGAGCAGACCCACCAGGGGGCCACGCCACACTAGGGCGCGGCCCAGGGTGGGCCCGCGCCCCCTATGGCGTGGTGGCCCCCCTCGGCCACCGACGCCGCCTCTTCGCCTATATATTCTCCGCGACGCGAAAACCCTATTACGGTCGATCATATTCCACGAAAAGTTCCGTCGCGGCCGTCATCGTCAATCTCAGATCGGAGGAGTTCTGAAGCTCTTCCCGGCACCCTGCCGGAGGGGAGATCATCACCGGAGGGCTCTACATCACCATGCCTGCCTCCGGAGTGATGCGTGAGTAGTCCACCCCTGGACTACGGGTCCATAGCAGTAGCTAGATGGTTGTCTCTCTACCTTGTGCCTCCATGTTTAGATCTTGTGAGCTGCCTAACATGATCAAGATCATCTTATTGTAATGCTAGATGTTGTGTTTGCTGGGATCCGATGAATATTGATACCATGTTTATTCAAGTTGTTTATCTATGTGCTCTTGATCTTGCATGCTCTCCGTTGCTAGTAGATGCTTTGGCCAAGTAGATGCTTGTGACTCCAAGAGGGGGTATTTATGCTCGATAGTGGGTTCAGTCTCTAGATATCTGGATCAGTGACAGAAAGGTCTAAGATGGTAGATGTGCTGTTGCTACTAGGGATAAAACATTGGTGCAGTGTCCAAGGGCACTTGTATTGATTACATTACACACTTTACTTCATGCAATAATCTGTTGTTAGCAACTTAATACTGAATAGGATGCGGATGCTGCCTTGAAGGTGGATTATTTAGGCATAGATGCGGTTGGAATAACGGTCTATGTACTTTGTTGTAATGCCCAACTAGATTTCATAGTAGACATCTTGGCATGTATTGCATTGTTATGCCCTCTCTATTTGTCAATTGCCCAGCTGTAATTTGTTTACCCAACATGCTAGTTATCTGTTCTGAGAGAGACACCACTAGTGAACTGTGGACCCTGGTCCAATTTCCTCATACTGTTTACACAACCTGCTGCAATCATCTGTTTCCTGTTACTTGCTGTTTTCCTGCTGTTTTCCACACCATACGTTTAACTCTTTGTTTCTGCAAGACCGGAGAGATTGACAACCTCTCTGTTTCGTGTTGGGCAAAGTTCTGGTTTGTGTCTGTGCAGATTCCACGTTGAGTTCAACAACCTTCCGATAGATCGTCAAGTCCTACTGGATTGATAACCTTGGGTAGATTTTCAAGGGAAAACTTCTGCTGTCTACATCATAACCTTCCTCTTGGGGTTCACCAACACGTAGCCATCAAGCTGTTTTCTGGCGCCGTTGCCGGGGACTTGGAGGCTATTGGAAAGGGGAGTCTCTCAGTTCCAATCTCTTTACTTTGTTTTTGTCTTGTTTTAGTTTTGTTTTGCTTGCTGTTAAAAATCAAAAACCCAAAAAAATTAAATTCCTGCATCTAGTTTTTAATTTCGAGTTGCCCTGTTGCTTGTTTTAGTCTTGCTAAAATGAGTAATCCTGAAAATACTAAGTTGTGTGACTTTACTAGCACAAACAACAATGATTTTATCTGTACACCCATTGCTCCACCTGCTTCTAAAGCAGAATTTTATGAGATTAAGCCTGCACTGTTAAATCTGGTTATGAAAGAGCAATTTTCTGGTGTTAGTACTGATGATGCTGCTGCCCACTTAAACAACTTTGTTGAACTTTGTGATATGCAAAAGTATAAGGAGGTAGAGAGTGATATTATTAAGCTGAAATTGTTTCCTTTCTCTTAAGAGGAAGAGCTAAAGATTGGTTGCTATCTTTGCCTAGAAATAGTATTGATTCCTGGACTAAATGCAAAGATGCTTTCATTGGAAAATATTATCCTCCTGCTAAAATTATCTCCTTGAGAAGTGGTATTATGAACTTTAGGCAACTTGATAATGAGCATGTTGCCCAAGCTTGGGAAAGAATGAAGTCTTTGGTTAAAAATTGCCCCACTCATGGACTGACTACTTGGATGATCATCCAAACCTTTTATGCAGGACTAAATTTTTCTTCAAGGAATTTATTGGACTCGGCTGCTGGAGGGACCTTTATGTCCATCACTTGGGTGCTGCTACAAAGCTTCTTGATGATATGATGGTAAATTATTCTGAATGGCACACTGAAAGGGCTCCAACTGGTAAGAAGGTAAATTCTGTTGAGGAAATTTCCTCCTTGAGTGATAAAGTTGATGCTATTATGACTATGCTTTCGAATGGACATGGTGTTGTGGATCCAAATAATATTCCTCTTGCTTCTTTGGTTGCTCATGATGAGAAAAATGTTGATGTAAACTTCATTAAAAATAACAACTTCAACAACAATGCTATAGGAATAATTTTGGTAGCAACAATTATAGGCCATATCCTGCTAATGGTAGCAACTCTTATGGTAATTCTTATGGCAATTCCTACAGTAACAATAGAAGTGTGCCCTCTGATCTTGAAGTCATGCTTAAGGATTTTATTAGCACACAAACTACTTTTAATAAAACTGTTGAGGAAAAGCTAGGAAAAATTGATACTCTTGCTGCTAAAGTTGATAGTCTTGCTCATGATGTTGAAATGCTGAAAATAAAAGCTATTCCTAGTGATATTAGAGAGAGTAAAACACTCAATGCTATCCAAATTAAAATTGATAATAACATTAGGATGCTTGCTGAACTTCATGAAAGATGGGAGAGAGAAGAAAGAGAAGCTGAAATTGCTGAACAAAATAGTGTTGTTAGAGTTTGCACTATTTTTACTAATGAAACAAATGATGCCTCACATGCTAATGCGCCCCCTACTGTTAGTGAAAAGATAATAAGTGTTGGAAATGTCTCTACTACCTCTACAAAAAGTTTAAATTGCCTGATAGCACTACTTTTGTTCCTAGTAAAAGTGCTGAAATTTTTAGAGGTGTTGGTGATAATTGCTCCATTGTTTTTGATGACAACAACTTCAATTTCGAAAATTGTAACATAACTGAAGTCATCATGTTCTTGCAAAAGCTAGCTAAGAGTCCTAATGCTAGTAAAATAAATATGGCTTTTACTGAACATATTATCAAAGCTCTCATGCATGCTAGGGAAGAAAAATTAAAACTTGAAGCTTCTATCCCTAGGAAGTTAGATGATAATTGGGAACCTGTTATTAAAATGAAACTGAGTGAGTTTGAATGCAATGCTTTGTGTGACCTTGGTTCTTGTATTTCGGTTATGCCTAAAAATTTATATGATATTCTCAAGCTTGCACCTTTGGAAAAATGTCATTTGGATGTTCACTTTGCTGATTCTTCTATGAAGAAACCTTTAGGAAAAGTTGATGATGTTTTGATAATGGTTAATAACAATCTTGTCCCTGTTGATTTTGTGGTTTTGGATATTGAATGCAATCCTTCTTGTCCTATTGTTTTGGGAAGACCTTTTCTGAGAACTGTTGGTGCTGTTATTGATATGAGAGAGGGGAATATAAAATTTCAATTCCCACTCAAGAAAGGTATGGAACACTTCCCTAGGAAGAAGATGAAATACTCACATGATACTAGTGTCAAGACAAATTATGGTTTTGGATTTTCTGGTCTTGACAATACTTGATGCATCTCTTCATGCCTAGCTCAAAGGCATTAAAGAAAAGCACTTCTGGGAGATAACCCATGTTTTTATTTGCTGTTTTATTTTTGTTTTCTTGAGTCAAGGATGCTTGTTTACCTCTGTAGCAACTCCTTTGTATCTTTTATTTGCTGTTTTGTTGTGCCAAGGAGAGTTACTAATGCAAAGTTGGTTTTTATTTTCGGGACTGCATTGGGACAGATTGCTGTTCGTCACCGTTTAATTCAGTAGAAAATCAGAAAAAATCGAAAAATGCTGAAACTTTTTGTGCATGTTCCTGATGATGTTACGCAACTTTCATTATTTCAAAAGTTTTCATCTGAGCATCGTAAGTGCCTCGAAAAAATTCGTCATTACAGACTGTTCTGGTTTGACAGATTCTGTCTTTTATTTTGCATTCTCTCTTTTACAAGTTTTTAAGTGGTTTCTTTTCGTGTAAAAGTGCCCACTTGAGCCTAGTAACAGTGGCTAATGTTTAAAATAGTTGGCTTGTGAGTTTTGTCTTTGCTAGAACTTTGAAGTATTATCTTTTAGTGCACTAACCTGCTAATGAGAAAAGCTGTTAAGTTTTGGTGTGAAGGAAGTTTTCAAGTGTTGATAGAGGAGAATGATATTACATGATCAAGAAGAGTGAAGAGCTTAAGCTTGGGGAGGCTTACCTCCCCAGCATATTTCAAGAAGACTCAAGCATCTAAGCTTGGGGATGCCCAAGGCATCCCCTTCTTCATCTACAAATTATCAGGTCATCTCTAATGGTGCTATATTTTTATTGCTTCATACTAGTGTACTCTTCCTTGGAGCGTCAGTGTGTTTTTGTTTTCAGTTTGTTTTGTTTTGTTTGCTGTGCTATACTTGTTGGATCCTAGCATTCATGTTTGGGAGAGAGACACGCTCCACTTTTTCATTAGAATACTCTTGTGCTTCACTTATACTTGTTGAGTATTCCTGTCTAGTTGCTGTTATTGCTGTTAGCTCTCAGTTTTTCATGTATCTCTTGTTAGAGCTTTCAGTTTCTTTTGAAGAAAGTACTCTCTTGCTTCACTTATATCTGTTTGGAGAGTTGTCAAATAAGTTGATTGGTGTTTGGTTGGACCAGAAAAATGCTATGCATGTGGTAGTGGTATAAAATGCTTACATGAATCTTTTTAGATCGTTGTCTTGAGTAATTTGATGCTTGCCAATTGTTTTGAGCTGTCAAGTAATTAATGTTTAAGCTTGTGCATCATGTAAGTAATGGCTATTAATGAAGAACTACTATAAGGATTTTCTGCTATAATAATCTGTTGCATAATTGGAAGTCCATAGTAGTCTAGATAATTTTTGGATGAAGGCTATGTGTTAACAAGGAAGACAGTGGGAGTCTATGGTTCGTCAAACCTTGTGTTTTATGTACACTCTTGCTATTCCAGTTGATAATGATGTTTGCTTATAATAACCTTGCTAGCCTAAACTCTGTACTAAGAGGGAATGCTTCTTGTACATCCAAAACCTTGAGCCAAATCCATGCCACCTGTGTCCACCATACCTACCTATTATGTGGTGTTTTCACCATTCCAAGTAAATTTCTTCATGTGCTATCTACTAACTACTCAAAACAATTTCCTTTTTGTGTCACTACTTGAAAAGCTCATAAGGACGTAGATAGGTGGTCTTTATTTCCTGGTTGATCAAATTTTACACACCTGGACTAGTGGCATATACATCCGCTTATCCAATAATTTTGCAAAAAGAGCTGGCAACGGGGTGCCCAGTCCCAATTAATTACAACTTTAACCAAACAATTCTCTTCACATCTTTTTGCCCCTGATTCGTCAGTCAAGCAATGTTCACAAGTGTGTAAACAAAAGAGAAGAGGGATGATCTGCCCGCTGGTAGAAATAACGTCCTTCATGGGAGCCGCTCTTGTAAAGTTTGATCAACTAGTGAAGTAGAGTATTGCCTATTTGCTGATTTGTTGACACCTGTATACACCATTACCTTACAAAACAATATTTTATGCTCTCTATATGCCTTCGGGAACTACAGCTCTAGCACATGATGTTAATCCCTGCTTCCCTCTGCGAAGGGCCATTCTTTTACTTTTATGTTGAGTCAGTTTTCCCACTTCTTTCTGTCTACTTAAGCAAACATCATTGTCAACTCCAGTATAACAGTTTTTACATAACTTTGTGTTTGGTTGATCATATTCTTTGCATTGACATTATCTATATGATATACATGTTGAAAGTTGAAGCAAAAGCTGAAGCTATTATCTTCCTTTGTGTTGATACAAACACTTTCATGTTGAGAATTATTGCTGCTGTGAACTAACTATTATGTTAGACTATTATATCTCTAAATGTTTTATAGTATTATTCATGAAAGTTTGCACTTGTGTGATCACTTATGTTTACTCTTTATTTACTTGCTTGCAAACTATAGACCATTGGCTTGGATCACTTCATTCAGATCATGTGCATTACATTGTTATTTGATCAAAGATTGTGTTGGTAGCATGTCACTTCAAAAATTATCTGTTTTTATCGTTTACCTACTCGAGGACGAGCAGGAACTAAGCTTGGGGATGCTTGATACGTCTCAAACGTATCTATAATTTTTGATGTTCCATGCTGTTATTATATCAATTGCTACATGTTTTGGTTACACTTTATATCATTTTTATGCATTTTCTGGGACTAACCTATTAACAAGATGCCACAGTGCCAGTTCCCTGTTTTCTGCTGTTTTTGGTTTCAGAAAATCTATTAAGGAAATATTCTCGGAATTGGACGAAA
This sequence comes from Poa pratensis, assembly GCA_947311845.1. Taxonomy (NCBI): domain Eukaryota; kingdom Viridiplantae; phylum Streptophyta; class Magnoliopsida; order Poales; family Poaceae; genus Poa; species Poa pratensis. Next base: position 29,819,524 of record CAMZMU010000049.1, on the reverse strand, counting down.
CAAAAGACATCGTCAATAATATCACGAGGAGATCACGGAGTCCAAAGGGGAGTCGGAGCAGACCCACCAGGGGGCCACGCCACACTAGGGCGCGGCCCAGGGTGGGCCCGCGCCCCCCTATGGCGTGGTGGCCCCCCTCGGCCACCGACGCCGCCTCTTCGCCTATATATTCTCCGCGACGCGAAAACCCTATTACGGTCGATCATATTCCACGAAAAGTTCCGTCGCGGCCGTCATCGTCAATCTCAGATCGGAGGAGTTCTGAAGCTCTTCCCGGCACCCTGCCGGAGGGGAGATCATCACCGGAGGGCTCTACATCACCATGCCTGCCTCCGGAGTGATGCGTGAGTAGTCCACCCCTGGACTACGGGTCCATAGCAGTAGCTAGATGGTTGTCTCTCTACCTTGTGCCTCCATGTTTAGATCTTGTGAGCTGCCTAACATGATCAAGATCATCTTATTGTAATGCTAGATGTTGTGTTTGCTGGGATCCGATGAATATTGATACCATGTTTATTCAAGTTGTTTATCTATGTGCTCTTGATCTTGCATGCTCTCCGTTGCTAGTAGATGCTTTGGCCAAGTAGATGCTTGTGACTCCAAGAGGGGGTATTTATGCTCGATAGTGGGTTCAGTCTCTAGATATCTGGATCAGTGACAGAAAGGTCTAAGATGGTAGATGTGCTGTTGCTACTAGGGATAAAACATTGGTGCAGTGTCCAAGGGCACTTGTATTGATTACATTACACACTTTACTTCATGCAATAATCTGTTGTTAGCAACTTAATACTGAATAGGATGCGGATGCTGCCTTGAAGGTGGATTATTTAGGCATAGATGCGTTGGAATAACGGTCTATGTACTTTGTTGTAATGCCCAACTAGATTTCATAGTAGACATCTTGGCATGTATTGCATTGTTATGCCCTCTCTATTTGTCAATTGCCCAGCTGTAATTTGTTTACCCAACATGCTAGTTATCTGTTCTGAGAGAGACACCACTAGTGAACTGTGGACCCTGGTCCAATTTCCTCATACTGTTTACACAACCTGCTGCAATCATCTGTTTCCTGTTACTTGCTGTTTTCCTGCTGTTTTCCACACCATACGTTTAACTCTTTGTTTCTGCAAGACCGGAGAGATTGACAACCTCTCTGTTTCGTGTTGGGCAAAGTTCTGGTTTGTGTCTGTGCAGATTCCACGTTGGTGCAAGCTCCCTAGCGCCAGGGGGAGTCAACATCAACAACCTTCCGATAGATCGTCAAGTCCTACTGGATTGATAACCTTGGGTAGATTATTCAAGGGAAAACTTCTGCTGTCTACATCATAACCTTCCTCTTGGGGTTCACCAACACGTAGCCATCATGGCACAAAGTGGAGAGACAACCATCTAGACACTGCTATGGACCCGTAGTCCAAGGATGAACTACTCACTCATCACTCCGGAGGCAGGCATGGCGATGTAGAAGCCTCCGGTGACGATTCCCCTCTCCGGCAGGGTGCCGGGAAGAGGTTCTGAACCCTCCCGAGCTAGGGTTGACGACGGCGGCGTCTCTGGAACTTTTCGTGGATATTTGCTCAGGTACTTAGGGTTTTCGCGTCGGGGGGAATAAGTAGGCGAAAGGGCGGCGGCTGCGGACCCCCGAGGGGCCCACACCACCCCAGGGCGCGGCAGAAGGGGGCCCGCGCCCTGGTGGCGTGTGGCCTCCTGGTGGCCCTCCTCTGCTGCTCCTTCGCTCCGTCAGGTGTGTTCTGGTAAAATAGGCACCCCCGTGTAGTTTCGTCCAATTCCGAGAATATTTCCAGACTAGCTTTTCTGGAATACAAAAACAGCAGAAAACAGGAACTGGCACTTCGGCATCTTGTTAATAGGTTAGTCCCAAAAAATGTATAAAAGTGATATAAAGTAGATGCAAAACATGTAGCAATTGGTATAAAACAAGCATGGAACATCAAAAATTATAGATACGTTTGAGACGTATCAGCATCCCCAAGCTTAGTTCCTACTCGTCCTCGAGTAGGTAAACGATAAAAACAAGATAATTTTTGAGGTGACATGCTACTATCATAATCTTGATCATATAATATTGCAAGGCACATGTAAATGAATGAAGTGATCCAAGTCAATGGTCTATAATTTGCTATCAAATAGATAATGAGTAAACAATGAATCACACAAGCTAAACGTTTTCATGAATAGTACTTTCGAGACAAGCATCAAACAGTTTTGCATAAGTGTTAACTCATAAAGCAATAGTTTCTAACAAAAGGTATTTAATCAACACAAAGGAAGAATTTAGTTTCAGCATTTGCTTCAACTTTCAACATATTTATCTCATGGATATTGTCAACACAAAGTAGTATAACAAGTCCAATACATTGCATATAACGCATGTTGTAACAAAGTTGACACTAGTGTTTGCTTGTGGAAGACAGAAAGAATAGGAAAACTGACTCAACATAAAAGTAAAAGAAAGGCCCTTCGCAGAGGGAAGCAGGGATTAAATCATGTGCTAGAGCTTTTAGGTTTTTGAAAGCATATAGAGATTGCATAAAATATTTGATACTCCTCCCAACCTTGCTAACACAAGCCATGGCTAACCGAATCCTCGGGTGCCTTCCATCAATCACATACCATGGAGGAGTATCTATTTTTGAGAGGTGTTTGTTAATTGTCAACGAATGGTAGCGGGTGAGAACAGTATTCTACCTGTCGAACGGACTTTTAAGAGCGGCTCCCATGAAGGACGTTATTTCTACCAGCAAGGCAGATCATCCCTCTTTCTCTTTGGTTTACACACATTCAGGTATTTCACTGTTTGTCATTGCTTACTGATGAATCAGGGCAAAAGTGTGAAGAGAATTAATTGGTTAAAGTTGTAATTAATTGGGACTGGGCACCCCGTTGCCAGCTCTTTTTGCAAGTTATTGGATAAGCGGATGTATATGCCACTAGTCCAGGTGTAAAAGTCCACTCGACAAATAGAATAAAGAATAACCACACTAATTCCTCATGAGCTAGTAAACATTGACACAAAAAGGGAATAATAACATTTTGAATAATTTAAAGGTAGCACATGAAAAATTTACTTGGAGTGGCAAGGAAATACCACATATAGGTAGTTATGGTGGACACAAATGGCATGGATTTTGGCTCAAGGATTTGGATGCACGAGAAGCATTCCCTCTCAGTACAGAGTTTAGGCTAGCAAGGTTATGTAAGCAAACAAGAATATCAACCCGTACACCAAGTTTTATATGACAAACATATTGCAAACGTTATAAGACTTCATACCGTCTTCCTTGTTAACCAAACCCTGTTATTAGAAAATATCTAGACCTTAGAGTACCACCGATGCAAACCAAATTTTCAACAAGCTTTACGGTAGTTCTTCACTAATAGGCTTAACTCATGTGATGCACAATTTAATCATGATCTACTTGTTAACTCAAAACAATTGACAAGCATCAAGTTATCCATTTTAGTGATCTACAAGATTAAGCAAGTTTTTCCTTATACCAATTACCACATGCAACATTTTCTGAACCAACCAAACACCAATCAATTTATTTCATCAACTCTCCAAACAAATATAAGTGAAGCAAGAGAGTACTTTCTACAAAAGAAAGCTAATAGCTCTGACAAGAGATACATGAAAACAAGAGCTAAAAGCTGAACAGCGCTAGATATGAATACTCAACAAATATAAGTGAAGAATAGGAGTATTCTCATGAAAAAGCGGAGCGTGTCTCTCTCCCAATCAAGAATGCTAGGGTCCAGTCAAGCTTTATTGAAAATAAAAATGCAATACTGAAAATAAAAAGCACACAGACGCTCCAAGAAAAGCACATATGATGTGAAAGAATTAAAATATAGTTTCACTAGAGATGACCTGATAATTTTGACGATGAAGAAGGGGATGCCTTGGGCATCCCCAAGCTTAGACGCTTGAGTCTTCTTGAAATATGCTGGGGAGATCCATGGGAGCCTCCCCAAGCTTAAGCTCTTCACTCTTCTTGATCCTATTATATCATCCTTCTCTCTTGACCCTTGAAAACTTCCGTCACACCAAACTCAAAGTAGATCTCATTAGAGGGTTAGTGCATAATCAAAAATTCACATGTTCTGTAAAGACGCAATATGATTTGTTACTTTAAACATTAGCTACAGCCACTGATGTTATGTGAAGCTCTTCCACCCAAAAAAGAATTTCACTCAACACTAGTAAAAGAGAGAATGCGAAAAATAAAAAGGCATAATCTGTCTAAAACAGAACAGTCCGCAAAGACGAATTTTTTCGAGGCACTTACGACGCTCAGATCGAGAAACTCTGAACTAATGAAAGTTTCAGACATTCATAAAGATTACGCACAAAAATTTTCAGATTTTTTAACAATCTGGTGATTTTAGGAATTTCGTACAGTGAACAGCAAAAATCTGTTTCTGCGCAGCAATCAAAATTAAGCATCATCTTATCATTAGAGGCTACTCTTGGCACAACAATGCGAGAAAATAAAGATACAAAGGAGTTGCTACAGAAGTAAACAACACCTTGACTCAATAAAAGAAAAATTGCAGAAAAATAAAATGGGTTGCCTCCCATAAGCGCTTTTCTTTAACGCCTTTTAGCTAGGCACAAAGCATGCATCAAGTATTACCAAGTGAAGAAGCATCAACATTCTTACGCTTAGCTCTCTTACCTTTACCTTTATCTTTAGGAAATACTTGGTTACACATAGGTGAAGAGGCGAAATTCATAGTGCCTTGGCCCACATCTATTATTGCTCCAAAGCGTTTCAACAGGACCTTCCAAGCGTAATTTGTCCTACTCCTGCACATTCAATGACAAGATAATCAATAGATATTGTTATCCCTAAGAGTTTTGTAAATACTCCTTCAGCTACTCCCCTTGGTAATTTAATAGTATTATCACCCAAAGTTATACAATCTTCGCATTTGGAAAGCTCCCAAAGATTTAAGGAATCATAAATATTCTTGGGCATTAAACAGAATTCAGACATAATATCACAGCGAGAATGAAAAGTTTCACCATTTATAACAACTTTTACTGAGGGAATCCATCCCGATGGTTCAAAATTTACTGGCACATTATCATAATGTTCACGAATCTGATTATACCCTTCTTTAGACCAGATATGTTCGTTTCAAGAGCGTTAAGTCTATCGCTTATGCTTGTCAAAGCCAAATCAATTTTAGTGATTGGGAGCCAGAAATTGTAATCAATTTTTTTATAGCATTAAAAGCTTGATCCCCATCATAACGAAGGAAATCTCCTCCTACCACAGCATCTAAAGCATATCTATAGCAAAGAACAAGACCAAAATAAAAGCTACTAAGAAGCAGGCTTAAAGTCATTTTAGGTTCAGTTTTAGCATAGGACTCAGATATTCTAGACCAAGCATCTTTAAAACTCTCCTCACTCCCTTGCTTGAAAGTGAAGATCTCTTCTTCAGGTGACATTACTACTGGAACAGGGCTAGACATGATGACTAACAGAAAACAAAACTGAAAATAAACTAAATGCAAGTAACTAATTTTTTTGTGTTTTTGATAATTGAAAGCAAACAAGATAAAATAAAATAAACTAAGCAAGACAAAAACAAAGTAAAGAGATTGGAAGCGTGAAACTCCCCTTGCAGAAGACTGCTGTCTCCCCGGCAACGGCGCCAGAAAAATAGTGCTGTTGACGGGAGACAGACAGCTTCCTGAAGAACTTCTACTCCCCGGCAACGGCGCCAGAAAAATAGCTTGATGACGTGAAACACACGTTCGTTGGGAGACCCCAAGAGGAAGGTATGATGTAGTCAGCAGCAAGTTTTCCCTCAGAAAGAAACCAAGGTTATCGAACCAGTAGGAGCAGCAACTCTTCAGAAGGTTGTCAACGGCGCCAGAAAAATAGCTGTCGCAGGGAGTCTGGATTGTTGACGTGGAATCTGCACACAACACAATCAAACTACTTTGCCCAACGAAACAGTGAGGTTGTCAATCTCACTGGCTTGCTGAAAACAAAGGATTAAACGTATGGTGTGGAAAATGAGTATTAAATTGCAGAGAATGAAAAAGGAACATTTTGCAGTTTGTGGTTGTTTAATCAGTGTAAAAGAATGGACCGGGGTCCACAGTTCACTAGTGGTGTCTCTCCATAAAAGATAACTAACATGTTGGGTGAACACGAGTACACGACTGGTCGTAGTCCTGTGGTATTGGGCTTCTAAATTCCAAGGAACCCCGCTGTGTTTAGGCTTCCTCTGAGAAAATAAATGTTCCTAGTTATACATTGAGTCTTTACAAGTCAACACTTTTCCCAGGACATTATCTTTCATGTTAATTATTTTTAACTATTAACTTTCATGTTACCGATGAGAACATGAGGATGAAAAAGCTAATGCCGATTATTTATACCTCGGTGATCCGATGATACTCTGTTTTAGTATTTTATGTTAAGTCGGATTGTGACTAAATTGCATATGAACAACGTTAAACCAAAGAGTGTTCGTCCCAAAATATCAAGCTATGGGATAATATTACTGAGAACAGCACCAAAGACCAGAAGGAATTGACGGTTCTTGTTGCCTCTTTTTGTTTCACCCTTGCACACTTTATTACTGCATATAAGCTTCCTTTCATTTGAGCATTTGAATTGCAGGCTGTAATTGGTAGTTAATTTCTTGTCACTTCTTATCATCAGTTAATTTTCCATTGTTGTCACCTAACCAGCCATCGAACAATGAATACTATTCGTCTTTACAGGAAGAACTTGGTCTTGAGTATGATGAAAACGTCGATTTGACTTTCGAACAAGTACAGTAAAATGCTCGCAAGTCTCAATAAAAGTATAAAAGTTTCTCGCTGATGATGTAGCAGGAGTATCTCAGATCAGATGTATGTTACCGCAGTTTTATCAGCCAAATAGCTGTAATTTCTAAGCAGGGTGTTTGTTGTAGTTGGTCCAGACTCCAATAATGGTGTACTCCCTCCGTCCTAGTTCCCAGGGCTTAATCCCAAAAATAATTTGTATTCCATCTCAATTAGAGGTTGGTTGGCTCCCCTACCAATGCATGTAAAATTTTAGCCCCAATCAAATATCACCTTGGGGCAAGATATTCAAAAATTATGCCCTGCGTACTAGGACGGAGGGAGTAATATTTATGCCCTGGGTACTTTAGCTGGCAGCTTAAGTTATACTGTACTACTTTATCTCAACAAGTTGTGCAATAGAAAGTCTTCACCAGCTTTAATTATGTCTACAAACAAGGCATCTTACTGAAAACATAAGCTTATGGTTTCTTCTGTCTGCTTGGTGAAAAAAAAATCAAGAATCGAATTAATATTTACTCTCCAATTTTTTCTATGTACATCGCATACGCCAAATCAAGAGTGAAGAATCTGCATCATGTGACTGCAAACTAACAAAATTACCAGATCAAGAAACCATATCTGGTATTGACATATGGTTGCAGCTGAAGTGCTAGAGCCCTCTGTTTGTCCTGACTAAGCCGGCCTCGGCCTGTACCTGTCGTCGGGGCCCCGGAACCGGCTCGCGAGAGCTCGATCGCAGCCTTGGCGGCAGCCGCTGCCGTGGCCGCCGATTCGAAGGCGGCCTGCGCCGCCGCTTCCACGTCTTTGAATGACAGCGCCGCGTGTGCAGGGACGACGCTGTCTCCCTCCGTGCCGTCGTCGGCTTGCGGCGTCGTGCGCCGCCTCGCGGCGTCCAGGTCAGTCGTCCTCTGGCTGTGGTTGTTGGAGTAACGGGACTCCTCATCGTTGTGAAGGCGCACGGGGATCTCTTTCTCGGCGCCGATCTCCAGGAGCACCATCTGCCGGCTCTCCAGCGTGGGCTGCTTGGTCGACAGCTTGTGCACGATCTTGGTATCGATCCCGCACCCGCTGCGTAGCTCGGCCGCCGCCGCGACGAAGTCCCTGCCGAACCTGGCCGCGAGGAGCGCCCGCACCTCCTGCAGCTCCGGCAGGTCCCCGCACCTGGCGGCCGCGTACACCAGCCCCGCGGCGGCCTCCCGCAGCTCCTCGGGGCACTCCCGGTGGTCGTCGAGGAGCGCGGCCCGGTCGGCGACGAGGCGGCAGTAGGAGTCGAGCATGGCGAAGGCGTCGAGCACGTCCCGGTCGCGGACGACCTGCTCGGCGCGGAGCAGCGCGCGGTCCGGGTGGCCGAGCCGCAGCAGCTGCTCCACGTCGCCGACCGCCTGCGCGCACCGCACCTGCCGGTGCGCCCGCGCCACCGCGATCCGCTTCGTGGCGAGGCCCAGGAGGGACTTGAGCCGCGCCGTCTGCTTCGTGGTCCGCCCCAGCAGCACGTCCAGCGTCCGCCCCATGTCGTGCCTGATCGGTAACCGCTGAGCTGAGCGCCGACGGAGTGCCGAGTGCCAAGTGCGTGCCGGGATCAGGCGGTTCTGGCTTGGTGTTATATAGTACCGCGTGGTGGCGCGGCGGGGAAGTGTGAAATTGGAAGGCGATCAAGAACGGGGAGGATTACTTGTGGTTATGGAGATGGTTTGCTTTGAGGCTAAGCCAGGCCGACGTGCATTTAAACGTCCGATCGTCAAGACGCGTGAGGGAGGGGCCTGTCGCCGCGAGACCGGTTCCGTTCGGCCGGCGGCCAAGACCGGTCTCGCGCGGCCCGGGGGTTTTGTCCGTGCGACCGAAGAAGATTCGGGCCGCAACCGCAACCGCAACCGCAAGATCGGTCTCGCGCGGCTCGTTTTTCCTTCTTCTCCTTTGAACGGGCAACCATTTCGGGGCCGATCGGAAAACGACGGCGCGCCGGCTACTGCGGCCTGCCCAAGTGTCGCGGTAGATTCCGGCAAAGATTTGCTGCCTCGCGTCGCGCTGCAGGTTGGTTTTTCGTTTCGTACAGTCCGTACCACCGCCGACGTCGACTGGTCGTGTCTTGATCGGCGCTGTTATGGTTGAGTGAAAAACTGTGCGTCTAGATTTAGCCCACCGCAGGGGCATGGTTTTTCTCTGTGGAACCTTGTGGACGTGTGGTGTTCATCGATTTCTATCTATGGATGACTTGTTTTGATTACAGAGATGCTTCCACCAACAACCATGAGTTTATAGTGGTTTTCAAATTTACTTATGGATACACACACTTACACATCCTTTATCAAAAAACACACACACTTACACGTGTACCGAAAGCTGGAGTTACAGGAGAACAAGCACTCCATTAGCCATCCAAGATGACGGTTGGTTCAGTAAATTTCTGAACGTTGATCATCAATATATACAATTGAAACTATCTATCTCTCTGGAGTTGAAACTATCTAGGTGCATGCATGTATGATAGATTGTCAGGTTTGTTGTTGACACTTTTTTGTTTCAAAGAAACTTCAATTATAATTTTACTAGTACATGAAACGAAATTTTGTAAGAAAAAGAACGGTCAGGAGCATACATAGGTTTCCTAGAACTTGGAAAAGCAAAACGTTTGGAAAATGAAAACAAGTAGAAATCATCAAGGTCGACGTGTGTAGTCGAGGAAGCGCTTTCCTCGAGTGTCATCGTCTTTCCCATAACTGTTTCCGTGTTCATGAAATCATTTTCATAGTAGAAAAAAGTGAACCAACATAGTTAATGCCAGATCCGACGACTGATTGATCCGTGAGGTAAAGTTGCAAGTGGGATGGGCATGCCACCTATCCCGACTCTCATCCCGCTATCCCTGCAGGTCCCGGCGCGATCTGCTCTGCATCTCGGCCTGGGAAGAGGCGAGACGGCGGGGCGGCGCGGCGATCGGATCCGGCGGCGAGCTCGGCCGCCTCGGCCTGGTAGCCATCGACCTCTGCGGAGAGAGTGGTGAAGCGCTGCTCGAGGAGGGCGCAGGTCTGCTCGGCCGCGATGGACGCCGCGTCGGCCTCGGCGCGTACGGTGTCGACCTGGTTCCGGAGCTCGCGGATGGCGGCGTCGGCCCACTCGGCGACCGCGGACAATTCCCCGCCGAGGAGCCGGAGCGGAGTCCTCTCCCCCGCCGGGATTTGGGGGTGGCCTTCGGAAGGTGCTGGCTCGGCGCGGCCGTCTTCTCCGTCCACTGCCGGCGCCGCCTTCTCCTTCTCCGTCCACCGCCGACGCCGCCACCTTCTCCGTCTACCGCCAGGGCCGCCGCCTTCTCCTTCCACCGCCGCGCCGCCGCCTTATCCTTCCACCGCCGCGCCGCCGCCTTCTCCGTCCACCGCCGGCGCCGCCCGACCAGAGGCCGTCGAGGTCAAGCAGGAGATCTTCTCCACCATTGACGCCGTTTGGTTTATAGGTGGTTTTTTTTTTTGGGACAGGTGGGACAGCCCGGTAAATCCCAATAAAATTTAACCTTTTGGGATACATGGAAGGTGGGACAACGGGATAATTGGAGTTTTGTACGAGGTGGGAGACGGATGTCCCAATCCCATCCCACTTACAACTTTACCGTGAGGCAAGCCAACACCGATTCTCCAGATACTGTGTCGTCCATGGAAAAACGGAACACTTTTGGCACCAGCATCGATTTACACACGTACGTTGGCTAGCGCTTTACGTACAAGTGGCAGTTTAGACAGGCCGGCAGGATGGACTATTCCTGCGCCTGTTGCGGATGAGCCGCGGTATGCTGATCTCGTTGCGTTCAGGGTGTTGATCTGGTCCAAATCCAAGCGGCCAAATACAGTTGGTCTCGAGTCAAACATAAACCTTCAACAAAAGGGTCGGCCAAAAAACATACGCGACCTTGGACTCGTCTCCTCCCGCGCTACAGTGCCGGAGGGCGATTCTTTGAAACCACCTAGTCAATCGACCTCGCCGGCGGCGATTCGCTGGTTCCCCCTCCCTCCGCCGGCCACTCCGGCGGCGGGAGGGTGGGGGAACCCCGGATCTCGTCGTGTATATAGTGTAGGCTTGAGTAGGTTGCTTGCCGGCGGCGTCTTGGAGGCGGAGGCGTCGATGGTCGGCGTTTTGGGGTCGTCTTCTTCCTCTCCGGTGTCGGCACTCTCTGGAGTTTCGGCATCAAGCAGGCGACTTCCTCCCGTGCTCGCGGTCCTGGGTGACCGCCGTGCGCGTTCCTTCCCCGGCTGGATCACGGAGCGGCGGATCCAGATCAAGATCTCGAAGCTGCTGATGTTGAAGACCGGCGGTGTTGCTGTCTTGGCGTAAGATGGAGTCTCTCTGGAGTTCGAGGTTCGACGACTTCCCGTCCACAGGGGATCATCTTCGTTCCAAGGTTTGGAAGATGTTGCGGCGGCGCGCCATCGGCACGTCTGGTTCCTCGCCGGCGACACCGAGTTTCAGGAGGACCTGAGTGTAATTTCTATCTTTCTTGTGTGTCTTTCTGTAATGGTTGGTCTTTAATATAATCAGTGGTTTCCGCTAAAAAAACAAAACAAAAGGGTCACGAGTCAGTGTGTGTTCTCGCACGTCTTTCTCCAGCCAGGCTGCCTAAATTTTCACCGTCCGGATTGGCTCGCCTCTTTGTAACTCCAACGGAAGACGGTTAGCATAAACACAATAGTCGGGCTCGTTTGATTCAAAGGAAAATCATAGGATTCTTAAAGGATTTTATCCTACGGAAAATTTTCTATGTTAGTCGTTTGATTCATAGGATTAGTTCCTATAGGAATTTTTTCCCATAGAAATCTTTGTACTACATCTCATAGGAATTCTATCATTCACTCCAACCTCTTTTTACAATTGCTTTGCCATCAAACACAAAGTACTCTTCCTAGAGAATTCAACTAGACATGACATTCCAATCCTATGAGTTTTTCTATTCCTACACTTTTCGTATCCTATAAATCAAATGAGCCCTCGGTTCCAAAGTAAGTGTTTTAGATTTAGTACAACATTGTACTAAATCTGAAACCCTCCACGCGCGGTAGCTTATCGTTTTTTTCTTTTTCGAAACGGTAGCTTATCCTTTAGTAGTCAGCTAGTACAAGCGTTCAGCATGACATATATGCTGCAGTACAAGTAGCTCGCTAGCTGTTCTTGTGTTTTACAAAAAACAAATAGAAAAGTCATTAGCAGATAGGACCTTTGACATATGGAAGTCAAAGGTTTAGCTTTGCCGTCTTTCGAGACTTGATTTCTTTGCTGCTGATTGATCCATTTTTTATCTTGCAGGAACACGTGCACGTTCATTTAGAAGTCCCGGTATCTTACGATAGATTGATAATAGATCAACTAAGTTCAGCAAGTAGACGTGTGCGTGATTACGGATTTAGTGCATAAGGCTACTGGCAACATTAGTCAAATCCTTGAAGAGTAGGCCATGTGACTACGCGTGAGAAAACAAATGGCAAAATAAGTTGCAACAAAAAACATAGAGTCAAAGTATATAAGTTGAATGAATTTTTATTAACTTAATCGAGCAAGCCAATATCTCATAACTTGAGAGAAAAAAAATAGCGTTGGTTGAGCTTTTTTTTCTCTCTCAGCTGTTTACTACATATAAATCGACGATGGTTGTAATAATTATTTTTTGTCAACTAAAGAGAAAATAACATATCCTCGTAAAATGTATAATCTTGTAAGAGTGAAGGAAACGCCACAGCCCCAGATATTTGTAAGAGTATCCCTGGTCCATAATGGAGACTATGTTTCCATCGGGTAGCGAAATACCCGTGGTAACTTTGTTAATACTGGAGGTTTGTAGCTTTCATATTTTGTTGTGTGGGTGTGGCTGCGTGGGCACGTTGTCGTATGTGCACGCTGTGGTAAAGCTAGAGAATTATGCCATCGGGTTGAGTTCCTCGTTAATGGTGTAATATTTCAGTAATAAGCAATTGAAATATCAGACGCATGAAGAATTTTACAAATTCTATTGGTTAAAAAAAAAGTTGTACGGCAGCTCCGTCCCTGCGTGCGTGCGTGCAGGACTACGTTGTTCGTATTTTGTAAATGGACAATCATTCACCTGTGGGCACTCGAGTATTTACTTTCCAGTGAAGTTGCACCTGGCGTGAGCAATGGCCAACGAAAAAACAAAGTGCGAATTATACTGAAAAAAAGGGCCAACGGAAATGAACGACGTCCTGGGATATTGCAACAGTAACGGGCCCCGAGGCAGCTGCCTCTGTGGCCCGTTGCAGCCCATTGGATCTGCCTTTGCGGCCTGTGAGAAGCCTATGAACAACTATTTCGTACGGGCCAACGATGGGCTTAACTTAGTCTGTTCAGGCCGAACGGCTGCAATTTGTCACCCACTACAGATTTTAAAGAAAAAAGAGTTGCAGTTGTGCCCGAAAAAAAAAGATCGCAGTCTCGCGGGGTACATAGTGCGCGAGGCAGAGCGGTCGAGATTGATCGAGTAAACTAGCAGCAGGCAGACAGAGTGCGCATGGACGTGTACGTCGGGGATGGAAACAGTTTTGGAAACTTTATCTATTCCTATATTTCCAACTATTAGTATGAACTGTATAAACTTGTTTTTGGGAGGAGTCGAGATGATGAAGGTGAGCTGATGAGGAGTGAAGGAAAGGCGTGTGTATTATAGATAGAACACGATATGGACCGGCAAGAAGTTGCATTCATGTTTATGAGGAGCTAGGAGATGCCACGGTAGAATAATATGGTAGGTGGGCCGACAAGGCACATGCATTGGCGACGGGAATGAAATTCACACACAAACATGGGACACACATCAAGTAGGCAGTGAACATTGGAAAGTGGACTAATGGAAGCCTGGCTACAGGGAGCCCTTCATTTTGAAAATTTTGAAAACCACAAATTGAAGTTGTAAAAAATTGACATCGACCTTAATCGGTACTTGGACTAATGGAGGCCCGGCTACCGGGAGCCCTTCATTTTACAAATCGGTAGAATACAACATTGTCTACATGCAGAATTTTTTACAACTTCAAATTGTGGTTTTCAAAATTTTCAAAATAAAGGGCTCCCTGTAGCCGGGCCTCCATTTGTGGTTTCCGGTGAACATTTCATGCTCATTCGTGTCCTTCCACAACTTCTTCAAGTTTATGCCTTCCATGATCCGGAAGAAAAAAATACTTTGTAGCTCCGCACACGAGATGATACTGCAGTGGGAGGTTACCTCGGAATAGAAGTATGTATGTCGATAAAGAACCAATCATGAGAGGCACAATGTTGGAAGTCCGAGAAGCAACAAAGTTGGGGTGCTTCCACTTCGAATATGAATTGTTGCGCGAGTTTTGTTTTGCTTGTGGGTGAAGGAGATATGCCAAGAGATAATAATAAATTTTATTCTCAATATCTGTTTCGTAATTAATATTTATCTTTTTAGATAAATGTTATGGTTTCTAAATTTAGATTCAGAGATAAACCCATGAGCACGTGTGAAACGTGAATACCAAAATTTATCCTACTCTTGCCTCTTAGACTAACACGTTGGTCGCTTGATGACTCTGTTTTCCTGATCATGTGCAAATGGTTGCCGGCAACAGTGAGAGTGTGTAAATCTGGAACTTTAAAATATGTTTTTTTAAGATTTATTAAAATTCATATTTCCTTGACCCATGTTTGTATGGTTATTTTTTTAGGCTTGGAATAAATATTGACGTTATAAGGAGAGTGACTTTTTGGAGCCCGAGCTACACATAGCTTAGTTTTTCAAAAAAAATTAAAATTTGCATTTGTAGTTTCAGAAAATTCAGGAAAAAAATCCTAGATGGAGATGTTATATGATCTACAAGTGCTATGCATAGCCCGGGGCTTCATTAGCACTTCGATGTTATAGTGGCCTTCTTTTCGTGCGGACGAATTGCACCGGGCGCGCTTGCTCTGAAGGAAATGAGTGGCTGTGATTAAATACAACATTTTATATTCGGTGCAATAAATGCTCTGCATGCATGATCTAGTTTTCTTTTGCATGATCTAGTTTCTCAATTTCGCTTGAGTTTCCTTGGTATTACAGGAAACAAAGAAAGTTCCTTTTCTGATTCTTAGTTTAATACTAGTATAAGTGGTAGAGCTTTTTTGTTTTCATTGGTTTTGGGTGTCATCTAAGGGCTTTTCTTGTGGTAATTTTCTGGGTGTAGATGTAGATGTTTTTGATGCATTAGCTTCTGAATTTGGTAGATTCTTGCTATGTTGCGTGTTAAAAGATAAACAGTCTGGTATTATTTCCGTTATTGCTACTGTTATGGGGTGCCCCACGCTAGAGATAAGGAAGCTTTCCTGGTAGAATTAATTTATGCTTTTAGATGTTCGTCTTCTGCTCCCCTTATTGTTGGAGTTTTTTTAATTTGTTTAGGAAAGTAATTGAGAGTAATAAAAGAAAGGAGGCTATCTATATGGTTCAGTTTGTTTAATGCTGTGATAGAAAAATGGATTATGAAGGATATAGAGATACCTGGTAGATGCTTTACATGGTCATATAACCAGCAGGATTCATCCTTGGTAAACTAAGTTAGGGTTCTTTGCTGTATAGTCTCTGTGGTAAATTAGAGTCTTTCGACTATTTTTGTAAAGATTACACCTGTTATTGCTGCTAGAATAGCTGATCTGTTGGGCATGTTTACGGAAGGAAAGCGTCAAACGGTTTCAAAGTTCCGCAGCACACCTGTTGCTTAAGATTGTGGCTGAGGTTTCCAGCGTGAAGGAGAGACAGGTTTGGCGTGGGCTAGGTGGGATCCGAGGTGTTGAACTGCTGTCCTTTGAAGGAAGAAGATGTACTGCGTGTGGCAGCTAAAATCTTCAGCAGGCGAAGCGGTTGGGCGCCGATGGTTCTGAGGATAGAAGAATAGAGTTTAAAGAAGAAAGGTTGCTGGAGAGAGGTGTATAGCTAGCTTTGTAGGTCTGGTTTAGGCTTGCCTGTTTAGGTAGTTTGGTTAGAAGTCATGTAAGAACTGTAAGGTGTTTTCGGAGTTCCTGGTACTGTTTAGTCTAGATGCTTTTCGTTGTTTTGGTTCGCTGGGAGGCAGCGAAGGTGGTGGTTCTGTAAGAAAGTACTCTTGTATTATTGGTTTCGTTTCTGAATGAAATCGGGAGCAAGGCTCCTCAGTTCTAAAAAAAATGCATGTTCATTTGTCCAACAAATTTTGGATTAATTAAGAAAATGATGATTCTGAAGCCTAATTTATAAATTGATTATCATGTTTTGCGGTACAAAAAAAATGTTCTAATACATTTCAAAGTTTGCAAATTATGATATGTTCATGTTCGCCCTACAAAAAGGCCAAGGAATCGTCAGTTTCCAATATGTTTGGATTAATTAATTACTGAGTGACTAATCACCGAGTATTATGGATGCATTGAAGAGGCTGACATGCAATTTTTACAGAGAGCAAGCGTGCCCGGGTTCACCTTGGAGTTTTCACCTTCTTTGCTAAACAAATACCATACGTACTGGCTGCGCGATGCCACGCAAGGGCCTCACCTACCACGGCAATGCAGAATCACCCAGACGCTTCCTGAGTGACGTGAGTGCCTCGGCGTGAAATGAGTGATGTGCCGGGCACTAGCGAGCCAGCGCTCCACCTAGTCCGGCTTGGCACCTTGTTTAAGTTAGGAAAAAGATCAAAACAAACATTAAACTTATGTATGAAAGCTAAATCGAACCCTGAATTTTGAATCCCAGAAATCGGTACCCCGAACTAACAGATCCCGGTCTATCCCGGACCCTAGACCTATTTTGCATTGAAAAATAAATAATTTACTAAATTGAATAATTTGTTGCCCTCACTGACAAAAGGGACCCACTGTTGGTACAATCTTCGACATACTTTTTTTTCTCCTGAGTCGATCTTTCTAATCCAAGAGTAAGGGGATGAAGCGGAAGGCCGGGCAGACCGGAGGCGCCATCCGGCGCAAGTAAGAGATACAACAGGTTGGTCCGGCGGACGGCGGCGCACTGCCGTGCTGCGCAGTTGCGGCGGCGTCCCCCATACCGAGCACCACTAGCGGCGGTGCGCCGTCCAGAGCAGTGGTAGACATGGCGGCGGCCCCTTCTGGAACACCCCACTCCGGTTGGAGCAGCAAGCCATGGACAGAGGCGTGGTGGATTCGAAGCTTCAGCGGCCTGCTCGAGGATGGGGAGCAGCAGCTTTGAATCCGTGGAGCTTGAGTAGATCGATTTTGCAGGGTGGATCTCGGGCGGAGGCCACCGCGGCTCCTGCGGGAGCGACCTCAGTGCGCCTCCTTGGTGTTCTCGGGGCATGGTGGTGACAATGAGAGAGAGATTAGGGATGGATATGACAAGTGGGTTCACATTGTCAGCGAGAGTACCATGTTATCCCGGTCTGGTTCATTGCTTTCCGACAACCCAAACATGGCTATGGTTGAAAATCGACCGGGTTTTGATAGCTCAGTGTGCCAATTTTCAGGATTCAAAGTTCAGGGTTCGGTTTAGCTTTCGTCTACAAGTTCAAGGTTTGTTTTGAACTTTTTCCTTTTTAAGTTAACATCCCCTCGCCTGTACCCTCGCGAACAACCAAATCAACCACGAGTAGTCCCCCGCGCGCGTGCACGCCATCCCCGACGTACACGTCCATGCGCACTCTGTCTGCCTGCTGCTAGTTTACTCGATCAATCTCGACCGCTCTGCCTCGCGCACTATGTACCCCGCGAGACTGCGATCTTTTTTTTTTCGGGCACAACTGCAACTCTTTTTTCTTTAAAATCTGTAGTGGGTGACAAATTGCAGCCGTTCGGCCTGAACAGACTAAGTTAAGCCCATCGTTGGCCCGTACGAAATAGTTGTTCATAGGCTTCTCACAGGCCGCAAAGGCAGATCCAATGGGCTGCAACGGGCCACAGAGGCAGCTGCCTCGGGGCCCGTTACTGTTGCAATATCCCAGGACGTCGTTCATTTCCGTTGGCCCTTTTTTTCAGTATAATTCGCACTTTGTTTTTTCGTTGGCCATTGCTCACGCCAGGTGCAACTTCACTGGAAAGTAAATACTCGAGTGCCCACAGGTGAATGATTGTCCATTTACAAAATACGAACAACGTAGTCCTGCACGCACGCACGCAGGGACGGAGCTGCCGTACAACTTTTTTTTAACCCAATAGAATTTGTAAAATTCTTCATGCGTCTGATATTTCAATTGCTTATTACTGAAATATTACACCATTAACGAGGAACTCAACCCGATGGCATAATTCTCTAGCTTTACCACAGCGTGCACATACGACAACGTGCCCACGCAGCCACACCCACACAACAAAATATGAAAGCTACAAACCTCCAGTATTAACAAAGTTACCACGGGTATTTCGCTACCCGATGGAAACATAGTCTCCATTATGGACCAGGGATACTCTTACAAATATCTGGGGCTGTGGCGTTTCCTTCACTCTTACAAGATTATACATTTTACGAGGATATGTTATTTTCTCTTTAGTTGACAAAAAATAATTATTACAACCATCGTCGATTTATATGTAGTAAACAGCTGAGAGAGAAAAAAAAGCTCAACCAACGCTATTTTTTTTCTCTCAAGTTATGAGATATTGGCTTGCTCGATTAAGTTAATAAAAATTCATTCAACTTATATACTTTGACTCTATGTTTTTTGTTGCAACTTATTTTGCCATTTGTTTTCTCACGCGTAGTCACATGGCCTACTCTTCAAGGATTTGACTAATGTTGCCAGTAGCCTTATGCACTAAATCCGTAATCACGCACACGTCTACTTGCTGAACTTAGTTGATCTATTATCAATCTATCGTAAGATACCGGGACTTCTAAATGAACGTGCACGTGTTCCTGCAAGATAAAAAATGGATCAATCAGCAGCAAAGAAATCAAGTCTCGAAAGACGGCAAAGCTAAACCTTTGACTTCCATATGTCAAAAGGTCCTATCTGCTAATGACTTTTCTATTTGTTTTTTGTAAAACACAAGAACAGCTAGCGAGCTACTTGTACTGCAGCATATATGTCATGCTGAACGCTTGTACTAGCTGACTACTAAAGGATAAGCTACCGTTTCGAAAAAGAAAAAAACGATAAGCTACCGCGCGTGGAGGGTTTCAGATTTAGTACAATGTTGTACTAAATCTAAAACACTTACTTTGGAACCGAGGGCTCATTTGATTTATAGGATACGAAAAGTGTAGGAATAGAAAAACTCATAGGATTGGAATGTCATGTCTAGTTGAATTCTCTAGGAAGAGTACTTTGTGTTTGATGGCAAAGCAATTGTAAAAAGAGGTTGGAGTGAATGATAGAATTCCTATGAGATGTAGTACAAAGATTTCTATGGGAAAAAATTCCTATAGGAACTAATCCTATGAATCAAACGACTAACATAGAAAATTTTCCGTAGGATAAAATCCTTTAAGAATCCTATGATTTTCCTTTGAATCAAACGAGCCCGACTATTTGTTTATGCTAACCGTCTTCCGTTGGAGTTACAAAGAGGCGAGCCAATCCGGACGGTGAAAATTTAGGCAGCCTGGCTGGAGAAAGACGTGCGAGAACACACACTGACTCGTGACCCTTTTGTTTTGTTTTTTTAGCGGAAACCACTGATTATATTAAAGACCAACCATTACAGAAAGACACACAAGAAAGATAGAAATTACACTCAGGTCCTCCTGAAACTCGGTGTCGCCGGCGAGGAACCAGACGTGCCGATGGCGCGCCGCCGCAACATCTTCCAAACCTTGGAACGAAGATGATCCCCTGTGGACGGAAGTCGTCGAACCTCGAACTCCAGAGAGACTCCATCTTACGCCAAGACAGCAACACCGCCGGTCTTCAACATCAGCAGCTTCGAGATCTTGATCTGGATCCGCCGCTCCGTGATCCAGCCGGGGAAGGAACGCGCACGGCGGTCACCCAGGACCGCGAGCACGGGAGGAAGTCGCCTGCTTGATGCCGAAACTCCAGAGAGTGCCGACACCGGAGAGGAAGAAGACGACCCCAAAACGCCGACCATCGACGCCTCCGCCTCCAAGACGCCGCCGGCAAGCAACCTACTCAAGCCTACACTATATACACGACGAGATCCGGGGTTCCCCCACCCTCCCGCCGCCGGAGTGGCCGGCGGAGGGAGGGGGAACCAGCGAATCGCCGCCGGCGAGGTCGATTGACTAGGTGGTTTCAAAGAATCGCCCTCCGGCACTGTAGCGCGGGAGGAGACGAGTCCAAGGTCGCGTATGTTTTTTGGCCGACCCTTTTGTTGAAGGTTTATGTTTGACTCGAGACCAACTGTATTTGGCCGCTTGGATTTGGACCAGATCAACACCCTGAACGCAACGAGATCAGCATACCGCGGCTCATCCGCAACAGGCGCAGGAATAGTCCATCCTGCCGGCCTGTCTAAACTGCCACTTGTACGTAAAGCGCTAGCCAACGTACGTGTGTAAATCGATGCTGGTGCCAAAAGTGTTCCGTTTTTCCATGGACGACACAGTATCTGGAGAATCGGTGTTGGCTTGCCTCACGGTAAAGTTGTAAGTGGGATGGGATTGGGACATCCGTCTCCCACCTCGTACAAAACTCCAATTATCCCGTTGTCCCACCTTCCATGTATCCCAAAAGGTTAAATTTTATTGGGATTTACCGGGCTGTCCCACCTGTCCCAAAAAAAAAAACCACCTATAAACCAAACGGCGTCAATGGTGGAGAAGATCTCCTGCTTGACCTCGACGGCCTCTGGTCGGGCGCGCCGGCGGTGGACGGAGAAGGCGGCGGCGCGGCGGTGGAAGGATAAGGCGGCGGCGCGGCGGTGGAAGGAGAAGGCGGCGGCCCTGGCGGTAGACGGAGAAGGTGGCGGCGTCGGCGGTGGACGGAGAAGGAGAAGGCGGCGCCGGCAGTGGACGGAGAAGACGGCCGCGCCGAGCCAGCACCTTCCGAAGGCCACCCCCAAATCCCGGCGGGGGAGAGGACTCCGCTCCGGCTCCTCGGCGGGGAATTGTCCGCGGTCGCCGAGTGGGCCGACGCCGCCATCCGCGAGCTCCGGAACCAGGTCGACACCGTACGCGCCGAGGCCGACGCGGCGTCCATCGCGGCCGAGCAGACCTGCGCCCTCCTCGAGCAGCGCTTCACCACTCTCTCCGCAGAGGTCGATGGCTACCAGGCCGAGGCGGCCGAGCTCGCCGCCGGATCCGATCGCCGCGCCGCCCCGCCGTCCTCGCCTCTTCCCAGGCCGAGATGCAGAGCAGATCGCGCCGGGACCTGCAGGGATAGCGGGATGAGAGTCGGGATAGGTGGCATGCCCATCCCACTTGCAACTTTACCTCACGGATCAATCAGTCGTCGGATCTGGCATTAACTATGTTGGTTCACTTTTTTCTACTATGAAAATGATTTCATGAACACGGAAACAGTTATGGGAAAGACGATGACACTCGAGGAAAGCGCTTCCTCGACTACACACGTCGACCTTGATGATTTCTACTTGTTTTCATTTTCCAAACGTTTTGCTTTTCCAAGTTCTAGGAAACCTATGTATGCTCCTGACCGTTCTTTTTCTTACAAAATTTCGTTTCATGTACTAGTAAAATTATAATTGAAGTTTCTTTGAAACAAAAAAGTGTCAACAACAAACCTGACAATCTATCATACATGCATGCACCCTAGATAGTTTCAACTCCAGAGAGATAGATAGTTTCAATTGTATATATTGATGATCAACGTTCAGAAATTTACTGAACCAACCGTCATCTTGGATGGCTAATGGAGTGCTTGTTCTCCTGTAACTCCAGCTTTCGGTACACGTGTAAGTGTGTGTTTTTTTGATAAAGGATGTGTAAGTGTGTGTATCCATAAGTAAATTTGAAAACCACTATAAACTCATGGTTGTTGGTGGAAGCATCTCTGTAATCAAAACAAGTCATCCATAGATAGAAATCGATGAACACCACACGTCCACAAGGTTCCACAGAGAAAAACCATGCCCCTGCGGTGGGCTAAATCTAGACGCACAGTTTTTCACTCAACCATAACAGCGCCGATCAAGACACGACCAGTCGACGTCGGCGGTGGTACGGACTGTACGAAACGAAAAACCAACCTGCAGCGCGACGCGAGGCAGCAAATCTTTGCCGGAATCTACCGCGACACTTGGGCAGGCCGCAGTAGCCGGCGCGCCGTCGTTTTCCGATCGGCCCCGAAATGGTTGCCCGTTCAAAGGAGAAGAAGGAAAAACGAGCCGCGCGAGACCGATCTTGCGGTTGCGGTTGCGGTTGCGGCCCGAATCTTCTTCGGTCGCACGGACAAAACCCCCGGGCCGCGCGAGACCGGTCTTGGCCGCCGGCCGAACGGAACCGGTCTCGCGGCGACAGGCCCCTCCCTCACGCGTCTTGACGATCGGACGTTTAAATGCACGTCGGCCTGGCTTAGCCTCAAAGCAAACCATCTCCATAACCACAAGTAATCCTCCCCGTTCTTGATCGCCTTCCAATTTCACACTTCCCCGCCGCGCCACCACGCGGTACTATATAACACCAAGCCAGAACCGCCTGATCCCGGCACGCACTTGGCACTCGGCACTCCGTCGGCGCTCAGCTCAGCGGTTACCGATCAGGCACGACATGGGGCGGACGCTGGACGTGCTGCTGGGGCGGACCACGAAGCAGACGGCGCGGCTCAAGTCCCTCCTGGGCCTCGCCACGAAGCGGATCGCGGTGGCGCGGGCGCACCGGCAGGTGCGGTGCGCGCAGGCGGTCGGCGACGTGGAGCAGCTGCTGCGGCTCGGCCACCCGGACCGCGCGCTGCTCCGCGCCGAGCAGGTCGTCCGCGACCGGGACGTGCTCGACGCCTTCGCCATGCTCGACTCCTACTGCCGCCTCGTCGCCGACCGGGCCGCGCTCCTCGACGACCACCGGGAGTGCCCCGAGGAGCTGCGGGAGGCCGCCGCGGGGCTGGTGTACGCGGCCGCCAGGTGCGGGGACCTGCCGGAGCTGCAGGAGGTGCGGGCGCTCCTCGCGGCCAGGTTCGGCAGGGACTTCGTCGCGGCGGCGGCCGAGCTACGCAGCGGGTGCGGGATCGATACCAAGATCGTGCACAAGCTGTCGACCAAGCAGCCCACGCTGGAGAGCCGGCAGATGGTGCTCCTGGAGATCGGCGCCGAGAAAGAGATCCCCGTGCGCCTTCACAACGATGAGGAGTCCCGTTACTCCAACAACCACAGCCAGAGGACGACTGACCTGGACGCCGCGAGGCGGCGCACGACGCCGCAAGCCGACGACGGCACGGAGGGAGACAGCGTCGTCCCTGCACACGCGGCGCTGTCATTCAAAGACGTGGAAGCGGCGGCGCAGGCCGCCTTCGAATCGGCGGCCACGGCAGCGGCTGCCGCCAAGGCTGCGATCGAGCTCTCGCGAGCCGGTTCCGGGGGCCCCGACGACAGGTACAGGCCGAGGCCGGCTTAGTCAGGACAAACAGAGGGCTCTAGCACTTCAGCTGCAACCATATGTCAATACCAGATATGGTTTCTTGATCTGGTAATTTTGTTAGTTTGCAGTCACATGATGCAGATTCTTCACTCTTGATTTGGCGTATGCGATGTACATAGAAAAAATTGGAGAGTAAATATTAATTCGATTCTTGATTTTTTTTTCACCAAGCAGACAGAAGAAACCATAAGCTTATGTTTTCAGTAAGATGCCTTGTTTGTAGACATAATTAAAGCTGGTGAAGACTTTCTATTGCACAACTTGTTGAGATAAAGTAGTACAGTATAACTTAAGCTGCCAGCTAAAGTACCCAGGGCATAAATATTACTCCCTCCGTCCTAGTACGCAGGGCATAATTTTTGAATATCTTGCCCCAAGGTGATATTTGATTGGGGCTAAAATTTTACATGCATTGGTAGGGGAGCCAACCAACCTCTAATTGAGATGGAATACAAATTATTTTTGGGATTAAGCCCTGGGAACTAGGACGGAGGGAGTACACCATTATTGGAGTCTGGACCAACTACAACAAACACCCTGCTTAGAAATTACAGCTATTTGGCTGATAAAACTGCGGTAACATACATCTGATCTGAGATACTCCTGCTACATCATCAGCGAGAAACTTTTATACTTTTATTGAGACTTGCGAGCATTTTACTGTACTTGTTCGAAAGTCAAATCGACGTTTTCATCATACTCAAGACCAAGTTCTTCCTGTAAAGACGAATAGTATTCATTGTTCGATGGCTGGTTAGGTGACAACAATGGAAAATTAACTGATGATAAGAAGTGACAAGAAATTAACTACCAATTACAGCCTGCAATTCAAATGCTCAAATGAAAGGAAGCTTATATGCAGTAATAAAGTGTGCAAGGGTGAAACAAAAAGAGGCAACAAGAACCGTCAATTCCTTCTGGTCTTTGGTGCTGTTCTCAGTAATATTATCCCATAGCTTGATATTTTGGGACGAACACTCTTTGGTTTAACGTTGTTCATATGCAATTTAGTCACAATCCGACTTAACATAAAATACTAAAACAGAGTATCATCGATCACCGAGGTATAAATAATCGGCATTAGCTTTTTCATCCTCATGTTCTCATCGGTAACATGAAAGTTAATAGTTAAAAATAATTAACATGAAAGATAATGTCCTGGGAAAAGTGTTGACTTGTAAAGACTCAATGTATAACTAGGAACATTTATTTTCTCAGAGGAAGCCTAAACACAGCGGGGTTCCTTGGAATTTAGAAGCCCAATACCACAGGACTACGACCAGTCGTGTACTCGTGTTCTCTTTCTGCTTTACATGTCCCTGCACTCGTGGCAACCAATGCAATATATAAGTCCACCTACGGACCTACCATTGTATAGTACCACAGTAACATCTCTTATTTACGAGCATCAATGCATCTTGTCAGTCACGCTCATCTATATATACGCACAGGTCTTTTCTTCACTCCCAACCAGCTAACCTCACCTTCACCCTTTTAACCCTCGCAAAAAGAAAGTGTATACAGTTTAGACTCAAAGCATAGTCATGGTAATGTTATACAAGAATGACTGATTTTCTAAAGTCATTCGCAATGGCGTTTATCTGCTTCCTCATGCTGAGAATGGAAGGCATCAGGATATAAAAATTAGGCGGACCCGACATCGTCAATTTATACATGATAAGAGCACTCAGGGCATTGCTGACACGCTCTTCCTAATAGGGGCATTAAAAGCTCCTGGGATCGACGACTTCCCGGCTTAGTTTTAAAACAAGTGCAAGGAGCTGCCGTAGGTGCTGGCCCTTCTCGCGGCCAAGTTCGTCAGGGGCTTCGTCGCTGCCGCCGCAGAGCTCCGCAGCGGTTGCGGGATCGATACGAAGGTCGTGGAGAAGCTGTCGACGAAGCAGCCTACGCTGGAGAGCCGGAAGATGGTGCTCCTGGAGATCGGCGCCGAGAAAGAGATCCCCGTGCGCCTTCACAACACCTTCTACGACGAGGAGTGCCGTTAGTCCAACCACCACAGTCAGAGGACGAATGACCAGGCCGACGAGAGGCGGCGCAGACGCAGCAAACTGACAACGAATCCGAGGGAAACAACGTCGTCGCAGCCCACCCGGCTCTGACATTCAAAGACGTGGAAGAGCTCTCGCGCGCCGGGTCTGGCGGCCCCGACAGGCCTAGGCCGGCTTCAGTCAGGACAAACAGAGGGCTCTAGCAGTTCAGCTGCAACCATATGTCAATACCAGATATGGTTTATTGATCTCGTAATATTATTAGTTCCCAGCCATATGATGGGAGATTCTTCAGTGTTGATTTGGTGTATGTGATGTACACAGAAAAATTGGAGAATAAATATTAATTCGATTCTTGATTTTTCACCAAACAGAGAGCAGAAACCATAATCTTACGTTTTCAGTAAGATGCCTTTTTTGTAGACATAATTAAAGCTGGTGAAGAGTTTCTATTGCACAACTTGTTGAGAACCTCATTACATAGTGAGATAAATTAGTACAGTATAGCTTAAGCTGCCAGGTAGAGTACCGCAGTTCAGCTGCAACAATATGTCAAATACCAGACATGGTATCTTGATCTTGTAATATTGTTAGTTCGCAGTCATATGATGCAGATTCTTCATTCTTGATTTGGTGTATGTGATGTACATAGAAAGATGGGATATTAAATATTAATTCGATTCTTGATTTTTTCACCAAGCAGGGAGCAGAAACCATAAGCTCATGTTTTCAGTAGATGCCTTGTTTGTAGAAACAATTACGGATGGTGAAGAGCTTCTACTACACAGCTGTTCGAAAACATCATTACTTTATGAGATAAACTTGTATAACTTACGCTACCAGCTAGACTGGTAGAGCACCGAGGGCAGAAATACTATCACCTGACAACATTGTCTGTCTGACCCAACTACAACAAACACCCTGCCTAGAAGAAACTAGCAAACACATGGAGCTGTTTGGCTGATAGAACTGCTCGAACATATGTCTGATCTGAGATACTCCCATGCTACATCATCAGCGAGAAACTTTTCTCCTTTTATTCAGACTCGCCAGCATCTCACTGTATGGTTGGAAGGTCACATCGACGTCTTCATCATACTCAAGACCAAGTTCTTCCTGCAAAGACGAGTATTATTCATTGTAAGATGGCTGGTAGGGTGACAGCAATAGAAAATTAACTGAAAATAAGCAGGGACAACAAATTAACTACCAATTACAGCCTGCCATTCAAATTCTCAGATCAAAAGAAGCTTATATGCATCAATCAAGTGTGAAAGGTAAAAGAAAAAGGGGCACCAAGAACCTTAAATTCCTTCTGGTCTTTGGGGCTGTTCTCAGTAATATTATCCCATAGCTCCTTGAATATCCTCTTTCGCTTTCTCCACTGGGTAACTTTCTCGGAGAAGGACTCTTCAATTATCTTCTTGTCTTCAGGCTTCACCAAGATCATACCACTCTGCAACTTATTTAATTTTTCTTCCATTTCCTGGACCTGCATAAACATTGTGTCTGCTATTAAACTAGGTTGAACAAACACAGTTATGTGCACCAAGAAACATAGGAACATGCACATACTTCACTTTGCAATTTGGCCTCCTTTGACCTGATCTCTTCCATTGTCAAGTTTGACTGCAGAGATTTTATCTCTGCAATAATATTAGTACTTAGATACTAATAATTGTATCCTGCATACATGAAGACACATAGAAAAAGGCAGTTGGCACCAAACGGAACTTACCAGATTCGAGCTCACTAGTAATTTCTTTTGATCTGCGAGTTCTTCCTGTAGCTTGCTATTTGCTTTCTTCATCCCCTCAAGTTCTTCCCCATTTGGAATGTCGAACTGATCTTGCCGAGCAAGGTAAATTTTCTGCTTGCCATACTCCTTGAAGGATATCTGACCATTCTCAGCCAATGCATCCAGTCCTTTTTGCACTGCAGTCTTCTTAAGATTGAACTTCTGTAGTGCATCAGCTACATTCTGAGAATTCAATGGCCTGTTTTGCTGCAGAATCATAGTAATTGTTAACTTAACACTATTGACTACTAATGTAAAGATTGGAGGTATGTTACAAAATAGAATGGATACAGAATAGTTTTGAAATAATCTAAACTGACTACTTTGTGCATCTCTTGATATTCTGCATAAAGTTTAAGCACAATATATAACTCCTTTTTTTTAATAATTTTCTTACTGCATGGATGGTTGGACCTAACCA
Organism: Poa pratensis; assembly: GCA_947311845.1. NCBI lineage: Eukaryota > Viridiplantae > Streptophyta > Magnoliopsida > Poales > Poaceae > Poa > Poa pratensis. Next base: position 29,791,970 of record CAMZMU010000049.1, on the reverse strand, counting down.
AATTAATGTAAGAGCACTGTCTGAGAGAAAACGCCTCTGTAAAACTAATCCTAGCAATGATAACTTATGCAGCAATGCAGTAACGCTTCGGATGCATACAGTTATAAAACCTTCCTGATACATAAAAACAGCCTACACTGAGGAGTGCAAAAATGATCTGGAAATACTAGTGTCTCCATATGTAAGCACTTGAAGTGACCTTTTTCCAGTCACAGTTAGCCTCAGAGGATACTTTTATTGAACAATCGCAAACGGATAGTGCTGAATTGAGATGAAATAAGTAGAGGGGAAACAATTCAAAAGAGACTTTTTATTGAGTTGAGACAACTCTCAGTCTTAGCAATCAGCACAAAATTCCAAAGACAGGTGTGAACTGAAGAATAGCACAGCTTCAGTCATCTGGAGTCGTGTCAACCCCTATGATAAACAAAGTAATGAAATGCACATAGATCGATTAACTAGAGTGAAGATTGTGTTTTTTAACATAACACAAAGAAAATATGGTTGATAACAAGCACAAATCAAATGGGCGTGCTGATTATCGTCTGTCCCCACAAAAGAAAGATACTCCATTACACGCTCCTGACATATAACATGTATCTAAACTGCGGCAGATTCTACCTACCATCGTTAGCCATAGAACGAGCCAACCCTGCTAAAGTTTACAAAAATTCTCACAGGGGACAAATCCCCACAAGATGCATGATGGGAGAGAGAACTCCCAACCCTCATCGTGCAAGTACGGCAGCAAGCACAAGATGAAACCTAACCGGAAGCAGGCAATTTGGGGGTTTCAGGAGAGGGTTTTGAACAGAGGGGGTCGTTACCTCGTTGACGTAAGTGAGGACGATTCCTGCATAGGAAACCAGTAAGATCAGTAACAGGAAATTCAGATGTACAGACAAGACCGAGTAAACGATTGCTGGAATTGGGGGAGGAATCGCGAGGGGTGGTCAAATCAGGGGTTACGAGGTGGGGGCTTGGGTCGGCGGGGCTCATACCTTCCACGCTGTCTGATTTCGGCGGCATTGCGCCCGCTCTCGCGCTGTCTCCGCCCGCTTTGCCGCCGCCGACTTGCTGCTGTTCTTGGATTGAACGGGACGAAGGGAGAAAGGAGGTGGGGAAAAGTGGGGAGAAGAAGGGGAAGGGAAGAAGGGTTTGGCCTCCACTGTAATGCGGGACACTGACAGATGGGGCCCGCGATTTTAGTGACGTGTGGATTTCGCGCCAAAACTCCCGGCGTGCGCGGCATGGGCGTGGACTTCGCTGGGCTCCATGAAAACCCAAACGCAATGGGGCTCTGGAGAAGCCCACCTCGAGGATTTGTTCACTGCCTGCTTCACGTGTCCCGGTGCTCTTAACCAAATTGAGGGCAAATCCTATTCATCGACCAGGTCGATCCCGATTCCTGCTCGCACACCCCCTGTGCCATCTGGGCCTGGCCCGTTAGCCGAGGCGGCCGGAGATAAGGCGCGGACGGAGACGGGCCGACCTCGCCGCCGACGGGGACGGCGCGGCTGGCCGCGACGTCGCCGGCCACGCGAGGAATGGACCTCGCCGTAGCCGGCGACGACGCGGCTCGCCGCGGCGGCGCAGGTGGAGGCGAGGCCGTACCTTAACGGGGGGGGGGGGGGTGCAGTGCGGTTGGGGGAGCTCACCGGGGTGGGGGGGGGGGGGGGGGTTAGAGGGAAGCTCGGGGCGGCGGCGGACCGGCGGTGGGCCGCGGTTGGAGGAGGGCGGGGCGGCGAGGCACCGTGGTAGCGGTGGCGGCCGCGGGTGGCGGCGGCAGGCGGCTTGGCTGGCGGAGGAGGCGGGGGTCGACAGAGAGGATGGGCACGAAGATTGGAGGTCGTCGGAGGAGCAGCCGACCGCAGGGAAGAAGATGCAGAGGAGGATCGTGGGCCGCGGCCCACTGTGCTGCGGGTGTGTGCAAGAAGGATTACGCATCGACCTGGTCGTCAAACAGGCGCTCCCCAAATTAAGTCCACCTACCGTACTATAGTACCACGTTCAAGACATCAACCATCTTCTTGCAAGTGGTGATCATCTATAAATACACACACCTCCCCTTCACTTCTCATCTTCATCCTCTTGAATCGTCGCGAAAAAGAGGTGTATACGGTTCACACTCGTAGTTATAACATCCAAGATGCCAGTGGTAGTTGCCTTTGCTTATCTGCTTCCTCGTGGAGTAGTCATAGCTTTGAGAATAGAAGACATCAGAATAGAAAAGAAACAAGGCAGGGCAAACTATGTTGTAGATTTATACATGATTGGAGCACTTCCTACCCATCTGAGTACGCCCTAGGAGTGTCAAGGTTCAAGCAAACATGGTATCCACAACATCGGGGATTCTTTGCTTGCCAAACCTTGCGGTGCATGCCGAATTTCCTTGGATCCAACAAATGTAACAACTTATTTGTTTCTAATACGGTAAATTTGTGTCCGCCGACTAGAAAATTTCTATATGTTGCATCTTATAAGCAATTTCTTCTATCTAACAATAATTTAATAACACAACATATTTTATTTCCAATGCAACAAAGCAGGCAATGAACAATTTAGTTCTTTTCAGTTTAAACTTCTCGCTCTCAGTTAGAAATGACTTTAGCTTCTCAACTTCTCATGTACTGAAAGTTGGATCATTTGGTCTAAAGATCACCACGCCCATACAATCTACACACTCCAAAACCTCAACACTCTTCATACACTTCAACAAGGCATTTCCAGAGCAGCTAAGAGAAGAGATGAACATTATGGTAAAATGTAGGAAATTAATCATATTAGGATAAATATCTCATGAGAAAAACAACAAAGGTGCCCCCGCGGCCGAACCCAAACCCTAGCCTCTCGCGACGCGATGGCGCCCCCGCGGCGGCCGCCGCCGCCGCCTAGCTCCGCCCAGCCAGTCCTCTCTGCTTCCAAGCCCCCCACCCACCTCCTAGCCCTCCCTCCCCCGCCTCCCCCACCCACCACCGTCCACTTCCGGCGGCCGCCGCTCCGGCCCCGTCGCCCACCATCTCCCTTCACCCCCACCAGGTTCCCCCGCCACCGCCGGCCACGATTCCGACCGGATTCACCCCCACTGTGGTGCTGCTCCCTCCGGTGCCGCCGCGCCCGCCGCTACGATCCATGGTCGTCGGCGACCTCGATTCCCTGCCTGACGTGAGGAGGTGCCCGAGACCCAGCTCGAGGTGGTGCCCGGGCCTGTGTCTCCGTTGGATCCGGTGGCCTTGGAGCTGCCCGCGCCGGGGGTGGGGCTGCCGTTGGCTGCTGGGCCGGAGGTGCCGGGCGACGCGCTGGGTTGGGAGGAGGTCCGCAAGAGGCGTCGCCCGCAGCCAAAGCTGCCTCTTGGAGGGGTGAAGATCGCGTCATGGCCTTCAGGCGCAGGGTGCGGGGCCGATGCTTCCGCTGCCTGTCGCCCGACCACTGGGTGGCTGAATGCCATGGCCAGATACGGTGCCTTGCATGTCGCCGCTCCGGCCCCTGCCCGTGCACCGTCGCAGACCAACCCCGAGGCTGCTGGTTGGTTGCTTCTCTTGGCGAGATGAAATCCTTCTTCGAGAAGCATGCCACAGGTTTGCGGGCCGAGATACGTGGTTTGGTCGAGCCACAACTTCATGAGTTGGCCGCGACCCAGAGCAAGGTGGTAGAGTCCATGCAGGGCTTGATGCTGCATCTTCGGAGCTTGGTGGAGCGGGCGGAGGTGGCGCTGGAGAAGCTTTCCTTGGCGCCGACTGTCATGCAGGTGACTCCAGCATCACCTATGTGTGTTGGGGGCAATGTTGGATGTGGTGACACCAGAGTCGAGCTCTTTGGTTGCTACTCTCCCAGGGTTGCGACCAATTCGGCGTCGGGGCTGGCCCTTTCCACCTCCACGGCATTGGCTGCCATGGACTGTGGTTCTCCGGTGGTGCAGGTGGCCATGAGCAGTGTTGTGCCTTTGGTATTGGAGCAGCTGAGGGGTACTGATGCCCCTAGCCCAGAGGGGAAGATCAAGAATGTCATGGCCCAGTTTGATGTGGTTGTGCCACAGGAGAGGACCTCGCCTTCGTCGGCGGGGGAGTTCTTCCAGGAGCTTGCCGACATGGCGTTGGGCTCACCCAAGGACAAGCAGACTCGGGTTGATGATCCCTCTTTGGCTGCGCGAAGAAGCATTCGGCTGGACAAGAAGAACAAAGACTGTGCGATTCCAACAGCCAAGCGCGCCGAGTTTAGGCGGGCAGAGGCTTTTGGGAAGACTCCCAAACTCAAAGAGCAAAGGGAAAGTCACCGAAGAGGCCATCGATGTGAAGATGCAATTCTATCTGGAGATGTATGACAAGCAGCGCACACCAATGGTGATGGAGGCTGTTCGAGCCTTAGTGAAGAGCAATGCATGATCTCTTCAGTTGGGAAGGTGCACAACGGTGCATCTCTAGTGGCGAGAGTTCGTGTGTGCCTAGGGAGGTTATCTTAGTTGGGTACGAGGTGTGGCTTGCTAGCTTGGGTCTAGGTGCCCTTGTTTCAGGCTCAGATGATGTTTCCTGAGTTGGAGTGTGTGTTTTCTGCCGGTTTCTGTAGATTAACCGTGCATTGTATGGTTTTTGGGTCCGGTTTCCCTAATTAACTGGACCATTTCTCTTCTCCTATAATGCAATGCGGAAACTCCCCGCCCTGGTTCTCAAAAAGGATAAATATCTCATGATATCTTGAAATTTAGAATCATAGAATGCAGATTTTGATTTTTTGGAATACTGAGATCCATGGAGCTCAGTCTCCAAATGGACTTTCCGCCAGCTCAACACGACACGACAAAGCAGTACATTGTTTAGTGTCTATTCACCTAGGAGGGCTTTCCATACCACGAAATAGAGAACAAGTAGGCGGCTCGATCGATTAACCACACAGCTTGTCTTTAGCAGCAAGCTTGGAATTAAAAGTAAATATTACATAAGATGGTTCAAAAAAATAAACTGAGAATAATATACTAACTAAAACCAATTAACCATTATTAAAGAATGCAAGTGACAATATGCAAGCCCGTTCTCATGTTCATTGGCTTCCTGGTGCATACTGGAAATTTTGCTTGTTTGGGGATAGTACAAACAGATAGTTGGACATGAGTCCATACCAGTTGATTATACTAACCATAATATCAGAACATCACATGACAGGGAAAGTGAGAGCCAAGAATGACTAGTCCCTAGCAAAGTTCATTGCAGTTACCATATAAAGTGGGAAGTGTAAGAAGTGTAAGGCAATTACTAAAAAAAAGTAGCAGTCTCCTACCTTAGTCTGCCATAAAAGGACTATATTTGCCCACCAAATTCACTGAAATTACCATACAAGTGGCAAGTGTAAGAAAGCTGAAAGCATGTTGCGGTAGCGGTCCGTCTTGCATGAAAGATAAGCTAGGAACAAGTCAAAACATTTGACACACACATATAAGTAGGCTTAATGGAATACACTTTCTCTTAAAACACAATTTCAGAAGACTTTGGTAAAAGTAAAATATCTAAATATGGATCACATATTAGATGCACCGGTTCATATTATAAATTAGCCCACAAAGATTTTTTTCACCTATGAAACAACTAATAAATTAAACTTGTCAACCGCAGAAAAACCTTGCACCTATCAGGCTAATAACTGTTACTGGAGACTAGGCAATATACAAGAAGAGGCTCAAGCCATGATAGCCACCTTTTCCATGCTTCCTCCAGGTATTATTATGATCTAAAGCTCTAGCCTCAAAAGGAAAATACATAACCATCTATGCATGGGTTGGACAGGTTAAACCCGAAGTTGAGTGATGAAAGAGCTAAGCTCAACAGTACTAAAACTGAAAAGTATGATCGATCACTGGCTAGTGATAAATGGATGGCCAAGTTCTTGTGACACTTTAATCCTCCTTGGTGCAACAGATCTAACACAATTTTTTTCCCTGGAGAGATCTTTAAACCTGGACAACATTATTTTATCCTCGCTTGGGAAGTTTGATATTTTGGGACCAACACTCTTTTTTTTTTTTTTTTTTTTGCATATGAAGACAGCTGTTACAGCCCGATCACAGAAAGGACCTCAAAGAAACAGAAATTACAGAACGCTCCTTTCTTCCACCCAGCTCCATCTGCAGCCATGGCGCCGTCGATGGCGTGCCGCCGCTCCTGCTCTCCACTATGCCTTGAATCGAGAGCAGCCCCCGAGCGCGCGGGAGTGTCACCAAGCGCCGGCCCCGAGGGGCCACACCATAGATCGCCGACGAAGCCGCCGAATCGAACCGCAACAGCAGCTCCAAGGTCTTCAACAACCGGAGACGCCATCCTCGAACTCCGGCAACGGGGAAGTCGCGCACGGCAGCTCCACCGAGCTGCGAACGCGACGGCGCAGTAGATCCACCACGGAGCTCCGCCAGAGCACCGCCGTCGAGGAGGAAGATCACTGCCAACAAAACGCCACTCCGGCCACGCCTCCGCCCTCCCGACGCCGCCGGCTGGCACCCACGCACACCTAGTCTATGTACAGACCGGGATCCGCGGATTCCCCATCCTCCCGCCGCCGGAGCGGCCGCCGGAGGACGAGAAATCCGGCGAATCGCCGGCTGCGAGCTGGTGAACGCGAGAAGGTTCAAGAAATCGCCCTCACAGCACTGTAGATGGGGAGGGAGCGGTCCAAGGTCCGACTTGCTTGGGGACCAACACTCTTTGGTGTAACGTTCATATGCAACTCATTCACACTCTGACAGAAAAATGATATCAGTTAAATATTACTTAACATCAAATGCTAAAAGAGAGTATCATCAGATCACTGAGGTATAAAAATCGGCATTAACTTTTTTATCCTCAGATTCTCATCAGTAACATGAATGTTTTTTTTACTGCAAGTAACATGAAAGTTAAGGTCCTGATAAAAGTGTTGACTTGTAAACGCTCAATGCATAACTAGGAGCATACGTCAGAAGAAGTCTAAACACAGCGGTGCTCCATAGAAGCCCAATACCACCTGACTATACGAGGAGTTGGGTTGGTTGTCTGCTTTACATGTCCCGGAACTCGTGGTAACCAAAGCATATATCAGTCCACCTTCCATTCTATAGTACCACAGCAACATCTCTTATTTACGAGCATCAATACATCTTCTTATCTGTCACGCTCATCTATATATACGCACAAGTCTTTCCTCCGCTCCTAACCAGCAACCTCACCTCCACCCTTTTGACTATCGCAAAAAAAGGTGCATACAGTTTACACTCAAAGTTATAGTCATGGTATACAAGAATGACGGATCTTTTAAAGTCATTGTCAATGTCGTATATCTGCCTCCTCATGGAGTAGTTCATAGCTCTAAGAATGGAAGGCATCAGGATAAAAAAAATTAGGTGGACCGACAAACAAGGTCAATTTGTACATGATCAGAGCACCTTGAGATTTCGGTGTCGCGCTCTTCCAAATAGGGCCATTGAAAGGTCCTGGGATCGACAGCTTCCCGGCTTAGTTTTGCAACATGTGCAAGGGGCACGACAGGTTGCTGCGATACCATTAGCAGTACCTTTGGTGGCTGAATGTGGTGGCTCCGGTTGTTATAGCTCCTCCGCCGCCGGCAGTTCAAATGGAGGCTCCTATGGTGCCAATGGTGATTGACGGGCATGAGAATATAGATGCATCCAAGGCTGCTGCATCTGAGAGTGCTAAGAAGACAGGCCTTTGTCCCACCATTGGGTTTTAGTGGTTTGTTTAGAAAACTTCTAAAAAGCTCTGTGTTTCTGCTTCCTGATGGGGTGGAGCAGCGGGAAAGTATCCGCTGGAAACCAACTTTCAGTGAAACCCGGTGAAAACCACGAAAAAAAAACATGTTTAAAAATTCTCAACAAAAATGCACTACGTTGGGAAGGTAGAATTCTATATACATGTAAATTTGAAAGTTGAAACTCAAAGCTTATTAGGAGCTAGGAAAATGTCAAATTTGGCAGCAAAAGTTACTATTCACTGTTGAACTACTATTCATTGCTGAATTTATCATTTCATAGCTCCTAAACAAATTTGAGTTTCAGCTTGTAAATTTGCATGTCTATAGAATTCTACATTACGAACGTCATACATTTTGTTGAGAATTTTTTAGAACTTTTAAACATGATTTTTTGTGTGGTTTTCACCGGTTTCCACTAAAAGTTGGTTTCGATCGGATATTTTCTCGTGGACCACCGGAGTTTGTAAGCTGGACTTTCTTTCCTTTTTCTTTCTGTTTCTATGGACCTATGTTTCGTTATCCTGATAGTGGAACCTGGCTTCTCCGAACAACAGCCAGAGGACGAAAACCAGGACGACGAGAGGCGGCGCACAACGGCACAACACGGCAAGCAACATCATCCCTGCCCACCCGACACTGACATTTAAAGACGTGGAAGCGGCGGCGCATACGCATTCGAATCAGCGGCAATGGCAGCGGCTGCCGCAAATGTTGCCATGGAGCACTGGCGAGCCGGGTCCGGGGCCCCCGATGAGATGACAGGTACAGGCTGAGGCCGGCTTCAATCAGGAAGAACAGAGGGCTCTAGCAGTTCAGCTGCAACCACATGCCAATAGCAGATATGCATGGTTCTTGATATCCTAATATTATTAATTTGCAGTCATATGATGCAGATTATTCATTGTTGATTTGCTGGACTATGCGATGTACATATAAAAATTGGAAGATCAATATTATTAATTCGATTCCAATTTTTTCACCAAGCGGAGAGCAAAAAACATAAACTTATATTTCTGTAAGATGCCTTGCTTGTCGAAATAATTAAAGATGTCAATAGTTTCTATTACACAACTGGTTGAAAACCTCATTACTTAGTGAGTTAAACTATAACTTAAGCTACTACCAGCTAAGAGTACCGATGGCAGAAATATTATCAGCTGACAAAATTATCTGTCTGGACCAACTACAACAAACACCCTGCCTAAGAAATTAGCAGAACCATGGAGCTATTTGGCTGATAAAACTGCTGTAACATACATCTGATCTGAGTTACTCTCATGCTACATCATCAGCGAGAAACTTTTCTCCGCTACATCATCAGCGAGAAACTTTTCTCCTTTTATTGAGACTCGCCAGCATTTAACTGTACGGTTGGAAGGTCACATCGACGTCTTCATCATACTCAAGACCCAGTTCCTGCAAAGACGAATATCATTCATTGTAGGATGGCTGGCAGGGTGAGAGCAATAGAAATGAACTGACAATAAGCAGTGACAAATAATTACAGCCTGCCATTCAAATGTTCAAATCAAAAGAAGCCTATATGCATAATCAAGTGTGAAAGGGTAAAACAAAAAGGGGCACCAAGAACCTTAAATTCCATCTGGTCTTTGCGTCTGTGCTCAATAATATTATCCCGTAGCTCCTTGAACATCCTCTTTCGCTTTCTCCACTGGGTAACTTTGAAGATCACCCACGAAAAGGTCAGAACTCTCGATCTAGCCCCACTTTCTTTAGCAATTTATCGACATGTTGTTTCGAATGTCCTTGAAAAGGCCTACACACATACCCTGCCACTCGATGTAGGTTTTGCCAGCGATGTGTAGTGGGTTTGAAACCCTTTTCTTAGCACCGGGAGGACGATCTAAGGATAAAAAGATATGGGAATCAGTACATATTATCATATAAAAGCGTGAATCGAGAGCTTGCGCTACCAAAACAACTTGAAACCCAATTTCTGATGTTGTTATTGACAGCAAGAAGCAAATCCTGTTCTCGAATTTCCGTATAAAGAGCTCTAAATTAAAAGATAAATAAGAAATCTGTTGTGTATCATCTACATTCTGAGAATTCAATGGCCTGTTTTGCTACAGAATCATAGTAATTTTTAACATAACACTATTGCCTACTAAAGTAAAGATTGGAGGTATGATACAAAATAGAGTGGATACAGGATAATTTTGAAATCATCTAAAACTGGCCACTTTGTGCATCTCTTGATATTCTGCATAAAGTTCAAGCACAATATAGAATTCCTTTTTCAAATAGTTTTCTCATTGCATGGATGGTTGGTCCTAACCAAAATTAATGTAAGAGCACTATCTGAGAGAAACGCTTGTGTTAAAGTAAATTTCATAATGATAACTTATGCAGCAAATCAGCAATGCGCTAACGCTTCAGATGCATACAATTATAAAACCTTCCTGATGCATAAAAACAGCCTATACTGAAGAAGGCACAAATGATCTGCAAATACTAGTGTCTCCATTTGTAAGCACTTGAAGTGACCTTTTCCAGTCACAGTTAGCCTCAGAAAATTCTTAAACAATCGCAAACAAATAGTGCTAAACTGAGAGGAAGTTAAGTAACGGGAAACAGTTCAAAAGGAACTTTTATCGAGTTAGCACTAGTAGGGAAGTGCCTTTCTGTGGAATGACATTTTGTGGCGCACCACTTTGGCCATGCGCCACAAAAATATTTCAGTGGCGCACCATGGACAATGCGCCACAGAATACTGTGGCGCATGCAAGCTGTAATGCGCCACACAAATATGGTGGGTCCCGCTTCAACAAATATCTGGTGACATTTCTGTGGCGCATTGATCTGGATGCGCCACAGAAAGAAGCATTTTTGTGGCGCATCCAGTCATGTGCGCCACAGAACTGTTGTGGGTCCCCCTCCAACTATTGCCTGGGTGCTTATTCTGTGGCACACGGGCTTAGATGCGCCACAGAATTATTAATTTCAGTGGCGCACCCAGGCTAGGATGCGCCACAGAATTATTCTGCGCCAAATTACATGTGGGCCCTCCCCGCGCCGGCCTCTCTCTCTTCCCAAATTTCCCCATCCTCTCGAGTCTCGACACAGCACTCGCCGCTCGACACCCCACCGCGCCCCCAACTCGCCGCCGGCGACCTCCCTGCGCCCCGCCCACCCTTGCACGCGCCTGCCCCAACTCGTCGCCGTCGATCGAACTCCCCTGCGCCGCCCCCCCGCCCAACCCTCCCTCCGAGCAAACGAGCGACCGCCCACCCCGCCCCGCCCCCCGCCTCGGCCTCGAGCCGCCGCCGACGAAGAAGACCACCGGCGCCGCCCTGGGACCCGCCACAGGACACCACTCGCTCCCCTGCCCGAGGTGCTTCCCCGCTCCCCTGCCTCCCTCCCCTACCGAAAAACATGCACCCTAGGTGTTTGTTGAAACTCCAACAACAATTTTTTTGAATTTTGTTGTTCATTTGCTTGCTGCTTGTTGTTGTTAGTGATGATAGGTTAGTTTCTAGGTTAGTTGCTAGGTTAGTGTTAGGTTAGTACATGCAAAAAATTGAAGATGAAATTTTGAAGATGAAAAATTTGCTAAGTCAAATATGGTCAGTGTTTAAACATGCCTTTCAAACTGACTTGAATTAAGGTGTTAGAAGTTTTCAAAAACTTATTTTTGAGCTTTATCATGAAGTAATAACGTAGTGCAAGATATCCATGAAGGTACATTGCAAATAGGATCAAGATTTGATAATTTCGTAAGCGTCCAAAGTTGGTACTTTTTAATTGTCTTGAAGATGCATTGTCAGGGAAAATCGGGAATATCGGGAACATCGGGAAAATCAGGAAAATCGGGAACATCGGGAAAATCGGGAACATCGGGAAAATCGGGAATATCGGGAACATCGGGAACATCGGAAAAATCGGGAACATCGGGAACATCGGGAAAATCGGGAAGATCGGGAACATCGGGAAAATCGGGAACATCGGGAAAATCGGGAACATCGGGAAATCATTTCTTTTTATTCATCTTTTTATCCATATTGTTGTACATCTTCTTTTTATCCTTTTACCCATGTTCTTGTATATGTACTATAGACCGATGATTTAAACTATGTCATGTTAAAGGGAAAAGAGTATCTACAATACCTTGTACTATATACAATTTGAGTGCTTGTATTAGAACATGGTCTTGTAGGTACTCTTTTTGCCTTGTTTTGACAATGATATATGAGGCCTCTATTGTATTACACCGATGACTCTGATTCACAGTATAGCTAGGTTGACTCTGAGCCTGAGCATGACCGAACCTATAGAACGAATGTAAAAAATGGGCCAAAGATCGACGGCGTCGCACCGTCGGTCTGTAGTTTCTGTCAAGCTCAGGCTCAGGGCCACGCTACTGTTCTCTGAATCAGAGTCATCGCTGTGAAACATCATTTCATAGGATAGCTAGGTTGACTCTTACACTTGGAAGTTCCGACACATGGAAGTTCTTGATGTGCACTCTTCATATGAGGCACCTTTTTATGTATGATCTTTGCTATTGGTACCCCGATCGAGAAGTTGTGTGTGCTTGTGTTGATCTGTGCTATCACGACCATCGTGTCGTGGTTGTTTGTGCTCCGACCATCGTGTCGTGGAGATGCCTGATGACCCACAAGTATAGGGGGTGTGTAGTACTTTCGATAAATAAGAGTGTCGAACCCAACGAGGAGCAGAAGGTGTTGACAAGCGGTTTTGATGAAGGATTCACTGTAAATGCTCTCAGACAAGTTTTTAGGAGTTTTTGATATGACAGATAAATAAAGTACAAGTAAATAAAATGCAGTAATAATAGTTGCAGCGAGTGGCCCAATCCTTTCTACAGCAAAGGACAAGCCGGTTGTTGTACTTATAATGACCAAACGTTCTTGAGGACACACGGGAATATTGTCAAGTGCTTTCGCTTCATATAGTTGATTAATCTTCATTGTTTTGATAAGTGTTGTGTGGGTGAACCTATGCTAATGCACCGCCCTTCCTAGGACTAATACATACTTGTGATTATACCCCTTGCAAGCATCCGCAAATACAAGAAAGTAATTAAGATAAACTAACCACAGCCTTAAACTTTGAGATCCTGCTATCCCTCATGCATCGATATACCAACGGGTGTTCAGGTTTCTGTCACTCCGGCAACCCCACAATTGGCAAACGAATACACAATGCATTCCCCTAGGCCCATAAAGGTGAAGTATCATGTAGTCGACGTTCACATGACACCACTAGAAGAATAACACCACAACTTAAGCATCAAACCATTAAATATTACTCAACATAGTTCACTACTAACATCAAGACTTCTCCCATGTCCTCAAGAACTAAACGAACTACTCACAAGACATCATACGGAACATGATCAGAGGTGATATGATGATGAATAACAATCTGAACATAAACCTTAGTCCAATGGTTTCACCCAATAGCATCAATAACAAGAGTAATCAACACCGGGAGAGTTTCCCCTATGAAATAGACAAGATTCAGCCCTAGATGTTACAACGGAGACGGGGTGCAGCGGCGGTGATGATGGTGTTGGCTGGAGATGATGATGATGATGATCCCGATGAAGTCCAGCTCGATGACGGTGATGATGGCGACGATTTCCCCCTCCGGGAGGGAATTTCCCCCGGCAGATTTCTTCCTGCAGGGGAGCTTTTCGCTCTCTGGTGTTTTCCGCCTCGTGGAGGCGGCGGAATATTTCGATGGCCGTCCCCGTGTGTTAGGGTTCGAGGGGGTCAAGTACGCGAAGGGGGAACGGCTGAGGTGGGCCAGGGCCCCCAAACCACCTGTCGGCGCGGCGGGGGCCCCGCGCCAGGGTGAGGAGGGCCCACCTGGCCCTTCTCAGCCTCCCCTTTTGGCCTCCTCCATCTTCTGGTAAAATAGGAACTTCCATATGTCTCCTTCGATTTATTGATCTTCAGAAATAGTGCATCTCGACGGTGCTTTTTCCAGCAGAATCCTGACTCCGGTGTCCAATTCTCCATTATTCATCAAACATGCAAAATAGGTAAAATAACATAAGTAACACTTCTAAATATGAAATATATCGATGAATAGCAGTAAATTATGATATAAAATAGTGATGCAAAATGGACGTATCAACCCCCCCAAGCTTAGACCTCGCTTGTCCCCAAGCGAAAACTGAGCTCAGTAAACATGACCACAAGTTTATGGAGCAAAGTGTCGATAAATAAAATACGGACAAGAAGCATCACATTCATTGATACACAAGTCATTCTAGACAGCAACTTCCCTTCATATAATCTAACTTGAAATAAGTAAAGGGAACCACGATGAAGTGCATAAAGAGAACCATGATTGGTGAAGGCAAACTTAAACTCTTGGTCAGAGAACAATTAACAGATCATACTTATCTTTCGAGAAGAGTCTTTATATCAGAGCTTATATAGCAGAACTTACATGCCTTAATCATAACAGTCTCCTTACAGTCATTGATAACTTTCAAAGTTATATTCATTCGGATAAAAGCTATTGTGCGAAACAAGGAAATGAGAGATATGATTAGAAGTATCAACACATATAACTAATTGGATCTCAACAACTCAAATGCTTGCTTGAGATAGAGAGGAATGGGTTTACTGACTCAACAATAATGTAAAAGATAGGCCCTTCGCAGAGGGAAGCAGGGATTAAATCATGTGCTAGAGCTTTTAAGTTTTGCAAAGCATATAGAGAGTATGAAAATAGTTGTTTGAGCTATGTATGTCGTTGTCAACGAATCGTAGTAAAGTGAACACTAACCCCTTGTCAACCAGACTTTCAAGAGCGGCTCCCATGAAGGACGTTATCTCTACCAGCAAGGTAGATCATCCCTCTTCTCTTTTGTTTACACATGTATTTTAGTTTCTTTATAGTTGACACTCCTCCCAACCTTTTGCTTACACAAGCCATGGCTAACCGAATCCTCGGGTGCCTTCCAACATTCACATACCATGGAGGAGTGTCTATTTGCAAATTAAGTTGCTTACTGATAAATCAGGGCAAAACATGTGAAGAGAATTATTAATGAAAGTTGTAGTTAATTGGGACTGGGCACCCCATTTGCCAGCTCTTTTTGCAAATTGTTGGATAAGCGGTGTATATGCCACTAGTCCATTGGTGAAAGTCTGTTTGACAAAAGTGCTAGAGAAACTCTACAGAACCCTCATGAGCTAATAAACAGTGACACAAAACTAGGAGTAATAAGTTTTGAATAATTTAAAGGTAGCACATGAAGTATTTACTTGGAATGGCGCAAAATACCATATAGTAGGAAGTTATGGTGGACTCGAATGGCAATGGTTTGGCTCAAGGTTTGGATGTATGAGAAGCATTCCCTCTCGATACAGGTCTTTGGCTAGCAAGGTTATGTAGCAAGCATAAGAGTTGAGGGATACAAACAATTATACAAGTGATAAGAATAATCATGCAATCTTCCTTAGAAGCACAAATAGTTTAACTTAAGAATACTAAGCTTATGAGCCACAAAGAAAGAAAGATCATGGAATAATATATTTGCATGCACTCCCTCTCTACTTAAGTCTCAAAGTATTGTCTACTACTGACCAATGCTAAGTTTGCCAAAACCAAAAAGATTAACTTGGTGCTCTAAAAAGTGATCCCTATACTAACAACAAGGTTATCAATATGAAAGAGAATTGCAAGCTAAAATAAAGTATGCAGAAAGTAAATGATAAAACTTCTCATTAATATTTCATAACGGCAACTCACACCAAGGGATACATAGATAACCAACTAAAAGAGAGATACTTCCACATTGCAAACCATCATATAAGATAACTTCCCTACTCACGATATGACTTTATGGAAAAGTAAAAGGTAAAGATAATGATGTGATACCGCGGCACTCCCCCAAGCTTGGAACAAACCAAGGGGATGCCAATACTTATGAATTACTCCTTCGGTGGTGGTGGTGAATTGTCCTCATCATCAGACTTCCAGGGAAGGGGTTTCCCATCAACAAAGGACGACTTGGATTCGATTATCCGAAACTAGCAGCAGCGCTTATGTTTTAAACCGAGTTTCATACTCACAGTTTTGATTCTGGACATCATAGAGTTGCGCCTGCAGTTGTTGGTGGTGTTGATGAGGTGAAATATGTCTTCCCAGAGTTGTGCAGTCTCCTTCTTATGTTCAGCGACCAGCGCGGACACCATTGAGTGGAAGACTCCCACTTCACGTTCCGCCAGCTTTTGTATGTGAAGACCTCTTGCTCCAGCTTCTCCATCCTGGCTTCCAGGCTCCCTTCTCCTTTGGGTCCTCGCACGTCTTCCGTCAGCTTTCCATCACCATCTGCGACTCCTTGGGATGCATCTTCAGCTCATCCATGTATGGGGTGACGACGTTCACAAAGAAACTGTCCTTTGGAGGCTTCGATGAAGACATGGCAGCTCTAGATCTGAAAACAATATCTGGACAGAAACAGCTCGAAACGAAACACGATGAAAAGGCGAGATACGAACCTCGGGGGTTCGGTGAGTTATATAGCAAAAAGTTTTACAACATAAGGAAGGTACAGGAGGAAACCTGATCGGAGACGAGCTCCGGGGTGCTCAAACCACCAGGCGCGCAGGGGGCCCACCGCGCCGACCTATGGTTTGGGCACCACGGGTGCCGTCTCCCATCCGGTTCGGTCTCTTATTTTTCCATATTTAATAAAAACGACGAAAATATCTCTAGAAAGTTATTCGCGAAACTTTTCTTACCGAAACTGTTACCTATTCGAATCGAATTCTGCAGTCCCAGAAAAATGTTCTTCAATGAAAGTTTCCGGAGTCACCACTTTAATTGTATCAACCTCTTT